>BSBK01004932.1:1422500-1609283 GCA_027943335.1 Chamaecyparis obtusa | reverse complement strand
CCCCCAGAAAACTTGGCTCATGTTGGCTTCAATTCTATTCGCATGTGGTCACTGATCATGCTATTATTGTACACCTCGTTACGTATCCTTGTTGGGGTTTGAGAGTGGTAGTACCTGAGGAATTTTTTAGGGCAAGGGTTAATTTTGTTAATTAACCTTGTAAATTCCCTTAAAAGGCTTGATAAATAAGTGGTTGTGTGGTGTGAAAAATGATCATATTGAAATTTGCTCTTCGTTGGATAACAAAATAAGTGAATGACTATTTCTCTGGTGGATGTAGCCTATATTGAGTGAGCCATGTCAAAACATTATGTTATTGTATTTTTATCTTTCTTATTTCTACATTATCTTAATATTTTTTATTGCTTGTATCTGCCAAAATCCTAACAACTGGTATCAGAGCTACGTATTTTTTTAGTGATTTCACAAGAAATTTTAGATTTGAGTGGGATCAATGGCAAATGAAGGTAAGCTTAAGGTTGATAAGTTCAATGGCCAAAACTGTCAACTATGGAAGATGCAAATGGAAGATTATCTATATCAAAGGATCTTTACTTACTATTTATTAGATTTAGCCAAGAAGTCAACGACTATGACAAATGAACAATGGGATGTTTTTGATATGAAGGCATTAGGAACAATAAGATTGTGCTTGGCATCCTTGGTGGCTTTCAATATAGAAAAATCAATAACAAAAGAGGGTATAATTGACAACCGTATTAAAAAAACTAAAATGTCAAATTATTAATGATATCTAAAAAGATCATTTACACACCTTAAATTTTTTACATCTATGAAAATTGAATAACTCCAATAAATTTTTTTTTACTACCAAATATTTAAAAAAATAAAATTAGTATTTAAATATTAAAAAAATGAAAAAAATTGTTATCTAACATCTAGGAACATTTTAGAGATATAACATTATGCAAGCTTTTAAAGAACATTCAAAATTAAAGAACCAATTAATTTAAAGATAATTATTTTTTAACTATTTTTAATAAAAAAAATGACATTTATATTTTAATAAACATAATTTTTTTATTAATAAAAAATTATCCATTTTAATTTAAGTTTTTATTTATTAATAACTACATACCCTTACCAAGGGTAGGAACTAAAAATACTAATTTAGAGGTATAATCCTACATCTTGAAGTTTGAACAAGAATAATTGTTTTTGGGAGAAGAATAAAAATAATTTGGATTATAACTTCACAAGAAACAGCTGGTTAAGCACTGAAAAATAATCTATAAATGGAAATAGTTCCAATATTTATCGGAACCGGCATTTGAAAAGGCGGGAAGTGGCGCCACTATTCTTCGTAACCAGTCGAGAGACGGACACGGCAGTCTCTGGACAGAAAGTAAATTTTCAGGACATATGGAGTTGTCTCTCAAGGTGTGTCCATTTTTTCTCTTCAATTTAGGTATCTGCAAGATATGTAGAGGAATGCTTTGGGCTGCTTAAAATGTATTCAGGGTTTAAAGTGTTAATTATATGCATACAAAGTTCTCTGACTGTTAATATTTCTGTTATGGAAGATGGCAAACGAATCAATACAAACTATAAATATAATGTTGAACAAGCACAGAACCTGTTAAATCAGGGTTTAAAAATTTATTTATGATAGAATAGAACTAGGAGATGCTGAAAGGGTGGAATCTCCTTAGACTTGTATTACATTCTGTCTCTAAATTGCATAAGAAAACTTCAAATTAAGTTATTGAAATTTAAGAAATGCACTTGAAAACAACTAATAATTAGAAGTGCAGTTTACTCTGAGGTTCAAACCCATGGTTAAAAAAATGAAGTAAATGGAAGTAAATACCCGTCCCTTAGCTGCAGATTTAGTGGTCATATATATATCCTACTCTATCGGTGCTATAGAATAGGAGGGGTTACTTGCCTTGGAGCTCAGACCAAATGAATTGATCCAAAATTTCAAAGCCCTGTTGAGGATTTCCCAATATTGGGTGGTAGAGGAATGACTCAAAGCCCTACGAGTCAATACTTTGAAGAGTGGCTTGAAATTTTGAAACTAGTGGTTGTCCATAGTGGCACATGGCTGAACCTTAGTACCCACCCAATTATATTAAGAGAGGGTTTGAACTTGGTGATAGTAGGTAGAGTAAATGTTGCAAGGATACTTGTGCAATGCAAGTGCGCAGTGTTGCTGCAAGTTCATCTGCAGTAATATAACAAATGCTTAGTGGTGCTGCAAGTCCATCTGCAGCAAAGCCGTAAATGAATAAGTGAATCAGTAAAGTGGCAAGATCACCTACAGCAAAATGTAGAGTAATATGTTTCACTTCATATGTCAGTTGATTCATTTCGGTGCTGAATTTACCCCACTTCAGTCTGCTAGAACTCTCCACTGCTCAAATTGCTTCAGTTGGGGTGATATTATTGCTTGCAGCAATGGTGCAGTTAGGCCAAACAGTTAGTGCACGTAATTGAGAGGCTTTTGGTAGTGTTCGGCAGTGTCTAGGTGACATCTGCTTGAAGGGCAAACATGAGACAAGAGTGTTTGTTGGCAGCAACAGCAGAAAGCGACAACTTTCTGTGGGCTTTTTCCTTGTCGTGACCATTTTAATCTTGTTCATTGACAACAACTATTCTTTTTCCATTGAGGTGTGTTTTCCTTTCATTGGTGCAACTGTTTCCTCTTGTCAGTGTGGAAATTCCTTTTCTTTGGGTCTGCAGCAATTTTCCTTGCTGGGTGGTGTTGAGAGGTTTTCACACCATCGCCCCATTGCAAATGTGGACCCCCTCTTTTTGCTTCTCGCTGGTAGGTTTAGGTAAGTAGAGTAGGTTGGCAACAATTCGGGAGCCTCTCAAAATTGAAATGTTGAAAAATTAAAAAGGGGCCAAAAATTGGCTAAGTATGAGAGCTAGAGGTTAAGAGTCAAATGTTGAGTCGGGCTAGTCATTGGCATTGAGAAAGGAGCAAAGTTGTGTTTGAAATTACTTGGTTAGATAGGAAGGTTGTTCCACCCTACCAGATAAAGAAGTGGAATCCATCACCTTAAGTGGCAACTTGACATTTAAAAAGGTGGAATCCACTTACTTAAGTGGTAGCTTGACAAATAAAAAGGTGGAATCCACTTCCTTAAGTGGCAATGAAATGAAATGACATTTATTGGACAACGAAGCATGGAGAATATGAGAGGAAGAAGCAATTTAAACTTAAAGTGAAAGAAATTTTAAGCTAATCATGGAAGCCTTAAGGTTGGTTGAGTAGGCTCAAAACTCTAAGCTTGCAGCCCCAAATTTGGACGTGTATTCAGTGAATCAGGCCTATAAGGTGAAACGTGTGGCCTCATTAATCTCAAACCTGTGGCCTCAAACTCAATCAGCAGGGCCTTAATCTCAAACGTGCAGCCTTGGATCTAATCAGCAAGCCCTTTAATTCAAATATGTGGGCTAATTGCTAACATATGGGCCCTCAAGATGAAATGTGTGGACTCAAATGTCCATAAAGCAGGCCTTGAATTAAATGCAGAGATAAAATGGGTCTTGAGCTAAGACTATAAGCCCCAAACTTCAAACGTATGGGCTCAAAACTCTAAGCATACAGCCCTATTAAGGAAGTGTGTGGGCTTGGGTTCCAAATCTGAGCCCAATTCGATAAGATAAGTCCTAAATCGGGCCTATAACGTGAAAAGTGTGGCCCAAATCTCTAAGTGTCCAACTTTATGGCCAAACTTGTGAGTGCAAGGTCCTAAATCAGGCTCTATAATGGGTAATGTGTGGCTCTAATTTCCAAATACATGAGCCTCATATGTGAAATGTGTGGACTAAAATGAAATAGGGCCAGTCCTAAATGAAACACATGTCTTCCAAGCCCCAAATCAGGTCTCATCACCTAGCGTGTGGGACTAAATTGACAACCATGGCCCTAAATGTGAGTTCAAATCCAATGAAGCAGTCCTCTTAGCCAAACATATGGACTCAAATCTCAAAAGGTCTAGCCCCATTTGAAGCGTGTAAGCCCATGATGTTGGCATGTGGGCTTAAAATTCTATGGATCAGACCCAAATCTGGGTATAAGTTCGACAAGCAGCCCCTAATTCAAGCATATGGCTCTAAGTTCTAGACATATTAGCCTGAGTTTGATGGATAAAGCTTGAATTAAGCCTTTAATACCAGCGTATGGCCTTAAATCTGGCCTCATCATCAGGTGTGTGGATCCAAATTCAAATGCGTGGGCCTTAATTTCAAAAAGAAAATACCTAAATCAGGCCCTTAAATTGCTAACGTGTGGGCCTATAGATATAACATATGGCTTTGATACCAATAGGCAGGCCTAAATCTGGGCGTAGACACAATGGGACAGGCCCTAATTGCTAATGTGGGGTCTTAAAATCAATAACTATGGCCCTAAGTTCAAACACTTGACTTCATAAATTCAAATGCAATGCCTAAATCGGGGTATATAGTCTCAAATTCAATGGTTTTGGCCTTAAATCTTATAAGACAGGCCCTAAATCTGATTGCATCGAGTTTAATGACAGTGCCACAAATTCAATACGGAAGGACATGGATTAAATGCGAAGGGATTCAAATTGATTAATGGAGGTATAAGTCTAATGAAAAGGCCCAAGTTGGCCTAAATGAAGAGACGCCACCTTTAGGGTTCAACCACTATAAAAGTTGGGGGGTTCAAACCATTTCAACACCCAACGCCAACTCAATTTCCCAATAAGCAGTGTAGGTCGAATTCACAGCCATATTTTCCAGTGCAGATTGAAATCTCATAATTTCAAGTGCAGATTGAACTTTATAACCACCGAATTAGGCAAGACATTAGTCAAGTGTGGAGAGGATCATTCATATTCAAGCCCAAATCCAGACTCAGTCAACATTAAAGATCAAGACAAGGAGTCATTCTCCACCCAGATTTTGTGAAAAATCAGACTTTTGTTAGGGCCATATCTCCATGTTTGGGCTATGGACTCAGATTTTATTATCAACAACAAGGTAAGTGTCTCTCCATATGGTGTTGCATGAAAATCAAAGGCTGTAAGTACATCACGGATAGTGAGTTTGAATGAGATTAATCAGGCGCCCAAATCGCTTGAGTCTGAATTTCTCAATTCACTTGCATATAATCAAGTCTTAAGGGTAGGAAGTTTGATTGTGGATTAGAGGATATGATCATTAAAAGTATTGTCATTATGAACTTTAATTGTGTAAGTACTAATCTCTTGATTTGATATCAAAATATGTTCAAATGATTAACAAGGTGATATTGTTTTGCAAGGTGAAATGGAGGCTAAAGATTTAGCCCAAGGCAGCAAGGTCCAAGAATTCAAGGAACAAGTTGTGAAAGAGAAATAATCAAGTCTACAAGTCAAGGCAATGAGAAGATTTCCAAGAGTAGAAGAAGTTTATGAAAAAGACAAAGGGTATTCCGTATTTATCAAACCTATGAGATGAAAATGCTGAGGTGGCACCCATTTACCTTCAACCAATAAGAATGCGTCAAGTGTCCTAGTGGAAGAGCTTCATCATATTATGTCTAGATTTATTGAATTTGCCAAAAGAGGAAAAGTCGAAGAAAATTATCTTCTAAAAGAAGATTTGTTGTAAGCCTATGTGGCATTTTATCGTTGACCCACTGATTGGTGCCGCCTTCTACAAATTTATACCTAATCTCTCTTCTCATTGGACCACAAAGCATTGTAATTTTCTTGTTGGCCCATAAGGTGGTGCTCTTTTGTAATTGGGTGGGCATTTAATAACTGTTATTGGAGGTTATGAAATCCTAATTAGGGCTATGTTGGATTAATCTTGGCCCTTTATTTCAAATCAATCTTGACCACTCATTGTACTAGGGACTACTATAAAAGGCCAACATTTGTAACTCATTAGAGATGAGATTAGAATTAGATTAGATTAACTAAGGGAGAGACTTGGAGAAATTGTTGCCATGATGCTATCAAAGTAATTGCTAATTTATTGTAAGTATTCATGGTGGATTACTTGTGTTGCTTTGGAAGTTTGGAGTATTGCACGGTTTCTACATTTCCTCACTTAGAGTAGGACTTCATTTCGTGTTGATTAGAAGTAGTATCAATTGAATGGAAGATATTTTGGATGTATTTTTGGTGAACTCGCTTAGACCAAGCCACTAGTTGCTTGCTGATTGTAAGTACACCTTGTGTGGTCGAATAACATAATTATGAGCTTTGCTTCGATTATTGGTTGCACATTGATATGCATCGATGGACACTGATATGCATCGATGGATGGTGTTAATGGAATGGTAATAGTTTGAACATCTTATATCTACCTTAGGAGATCACACTAGCTTGGTTGATGTCGATGGCTAAACTAAGTCTAGTAGAGTCACAGAGGCATTCATTATCTCTTACATTCTAGGAGTGGATTAGATTTTGAAACCCTCATCTCTTTGCAATTGTTTGGTTGGAAGAAGTTGAAGTAGTTGAGATCTATTGATTGAACAATGTAAGTCCCTTTGTGATAACAACATATCATATCATAAAACTGAGTGAAAGTCCACAATAAGAAGGAACCTTGAGGTTGTCTCATTTGATAACACAATTTATATATATTGTTTAGCATATGAGCATCCTTATTCAAGAGAGAGTTGGAAATTTGGTGTTTCGTTTGGAATACTAAGTATTCAATTTTGCATGTTGTAATGGAACAAAAGTCACGTCAACAAGTGGTGGTTTTTACTTTTTGTGGTTGTGATTCTTTTACGCTTGCCGAGCAACAACAATTTTTAGCTGCATCTATTCATGTTCTTGGGCAGGTTCATTGATGAGGCTTGTTAGTGTTATTCCTAATTGGTTACTGAGAGGGGGGGTGAATCAGTAAATTCAGTTTCTATTCCTCGTTATTACAATTAGATATTCTTGTAAATACTGAAATCAAAATAATATTTTAACAATCATAAACATAAATTAAATGCACAAGTCAACATAGAATTTGTATGTGGAAACCCTCGGTTAGAAGGAAAAAACCACAGTGGGATAGAACCCACGAAACTCCACTACTGCAGTAATAAAGTTGCCTTGTTAGAGGCTTACAAAGCACTGGTGAGAGTGCTACCCGGTTAAGGGATTTAATAGAAGACCTGTTAGGATCTTGACCCTGTGAGGAGTCGCCTTATTAGAGGACTTAAAACACCAACAAAGATGTTACCCGGTAAAGGGATTTATACAATGGAACCTGTTAGGGTTCACCTTGATTGAGGGATTTAAATATGCTTCACAACAAAAGCAATGATCTTATGATGACACTATATCTGTTGATTCAGATCATACTTGTTCACTCTTTCCTCTGCTTGGCTGTTGAATCTTTCTCTCTCCCTTTCACCTTCTGTGACTGTGTTTCCTCTCAGAAGATTCTGCTCTTATACTCTCTCTCTCTCTCTCTATGCTCTAGATTTTCATCAACACCTTTCTCATGTCTTATGACCTGTATTTATAAGAAATTATCTTATTAAAAATACACCTAACAGTTCCGCCAAGTTGTAATTCTCCCAAAAATCACGCATGCAAAACTCTTGATCAAAAAGCTTGCAAATTGATCTTTAGTTTACCTTGAAATGCTCGTAGAAGAGAAAAAAAACTAACTCTAGTTCAGCTGAAAAGGCTAACTCTAGTTTGACTAAAAAATGCTCTGCATAATCCGGTTCGGATTATCAAGCACTTAATCGGTGTATGACCAGTTAGTCATCTGCACCTTGTGTGTTTGCCAAGACCTGTTGGACAAACACTGCTCACTTGTTCATTCTACTGGTTCACAATCATTACCTATCATGAGTATCGATGTGTTTGATGTTTGCTAATGACTTTGCCAATGACAACTAACTTTATGTCAACAATCTTCCCCTTTGGCATTGGTGGCAAAACACATCAATAGATCACCTGTAGACTTCTCCTATAGATCTACTCCTCTACCTGTATCCTAATCGTGATAATTGTTGACTTGCTCAACCTCAACCTGTTTGAATGAATTCTCCCTGTTATTTGTTCATTACCATTCCGGTAGCTTCTCAGCTTCTCATAGTTATATCTTCCCCTTTTTGCCTCCAGGGGACAAAGGGTGTATACTCTTCATATTTGTAGCTTGTTGAAGATATCTTTATAGATCTTCCTTGCAGAATCTAGGAATGGTTTCCAGGTACTTGTTACATGATCTAAAGTATTCTTCATAGCTTGCAGTGAGACAATGAGGTTTTCCATATCTTCTATTGTCTTGTAATTAGGCTCACTAAGAAGTCTTTTTGCATCCAATGATATCTTGGATTCTTTTAGTGTTTTCTTCTGATGCCTTCCTCAACGTGAGAGCTAAACTTGTCAACTCATGACGGTACTTTGTTGCAGAAGAGGTCTTAGCATCAAATTTTGATGTTGTCTCCATTAGCTCTTCTGTTGTCCTTTTTGTTCTCTCGGTTATGTCCTTCACAAAATCTTCAAAGTCAGAAGTTCTTGTGATTAACCTTCCAACTTCTTGTACTTGTTGCTGTAGCTCATCGGTGCTGGTAGCCACAGTGACTTTAGGTTCTTCGACCTTTCCATGAAGAATATTTATCCTTTTCTTTTCGTAATGATCAATAGCAATTGTTTCTGGGTCAGTGATATCTTCCCCAATCGCTTGTGCCAGTATCTCTAATTGATCAATTACAGGTTCTTCATCTATATCAATGTCTGGTACAAAATTGTACAAGATATTCTTCATGCTTGTGAGAACCATGTCCTGTTTCCTCTTAGTAAGCTGCTTCAACTGCCTAGTTGACATTTTGCTTAGGTCAACTACAATGTCACTTGTTGGAGATGCGCTAACTTTACCTCTTTTTGATTCAGGATCTATCGCAAAAGATAGCTTTCTCTTTGATGATGAAACACTTGGAACATCTACTGGTTCCTTTTGCCTAATTTCCTTTGCAGATTCTTCTTCAGCAAGCTTTTCCTGTTCCTTTACAACAAGTACTTCTATCGAGGCTTTTCTTGCTGTTGTACCTCCTTTGGATGCTCCTCTTCTTCTGGATGCTCTTGTTCTGGATGCACTTCTTCTTCTGGTGGTTGCTCTTCTTCTTGTTATTCCTCCGCAACCTGTTGATCACTTATAACAGTTTCAACTTTCTCTGTTTCTTTGTCTTCAGTCATCTTAGCTGATGACTCCCCCAGTTCTTGTTCAGCTGGTCTCATTGGTGTATCTTGTACACCTGTTTCAACCTCTTCATCTACCTGTTCACTGTTTGTGAACTTTTCACCAGTATCTTCCTTTTCACCGGTGGTACCTTGATCACCTGTTGAGACTTGTTCACTAGTTGTGAACTATTTAGGTGGTACCATCTCCTTTTCCGGTTCATCTTGTGAGATGTCCCGAGGACTTGTAGACTGAAGTGTTTCCTTCAAAACCTTTTCTACTGTGATTTCCTCTTGTCCTTTCTTAAGAGTGTTGAAGTTATAATTCTTCCAAAGTTCGAGTGCGTCTTCATACACTTCTTTATCATGACCATTTATAATTTTGGCCATCCTGTCCCTTATATCCATGTTGAGTGACTCAGCCTCCAACATAATCTTGACAGTCTCATCATCAAGATCTGGTTTTTCTTTCACCAAAGCTTCCCTTAAGATTTTATTGTTTTGTGCTAGACTGGATCTCCATTTGGGCATTAGCCTCTTATTCAATTCTTGCAGGGAAGTGGGGCATGTAGTCTCTAGAACCCCAGTTAAAATCTAAAAAGCTCTCTAACAGAGCAATTTCGATTTTCTCATTGTCATCAGTGCCCAAAGCACTAAACCACTTTGCAACATTGGACACTTTACCAAAATCCAGAATTTCATCAACTATGTCATCTACAGTTAAGGTTTGAGCTTTACCTTTTTCTAGAGATGCAAGGATAGTTGGAGTAGTTAGATCACCACCCGTGTCCCCGGTGATGTCTACAATGACCGATTATGTTGCGGGCTTTGCTCGAACCGACATCTCTACTCCCATAATGCCCTTTCCTTTTCTAGTGTCCTTTTCTAGTTGCATTGTGGTCTTTTGACATTTTGCTTCAGCTTCATATTGCTGTTTCAGAATGACTGAGCAGATGGCGACCCCTTCATCATGAACTGCATCCACTTGTCCTATTAGGACTTGACCAATCCTTTTCTTGATGTTGAAACTCTGTTTGTATAGGTCGGCTTGATTTGTTGCCTCTAGCAGGCTTAGATGATTTTGCACCTCTAGTAGTGCCCTTATCCTTAGTTCTCTTTCCTTAACTATGGAAGATTTCCACCTACCTTCAATTATCTCATGTAGATCTTCAGTTATGGTTTTATGAATTTCAGTGCGTTGTAATTTGAACTTGTGAAGACAGTATACTACAACCTCTTCTAGCTTTCTCCTATCTTCTTCATTAGCAAGCTCATATCTTCTTCCTACTGCACCCATTCTATCTGTTTCCTTTACTCCTTCAACCATTTCATCTATGGTTGGTTTTCTTCCTTTAGGTGCATCTTCCTTTACCGGTTACCCGGTCTTCCTCTTTTTGAGATAAGTGGTGGTTTCTTCTGTTTCTGTTTCCTCCAAATTCTCACCTTGTGAAGGTTCGGTTGTTGTTGGCTGTGCCTTATTTCTTTGAGCTTTTGGTTCTTCTACAACCGGCTTCCTTTTCCTTGGTGTTGGAGACCGTTTGACATATGCCTTCTTTGGTTCCTTAGAAGGTGAATTCTTTTTCAAACTTGCTTTAATCTCCTCATATGTGCCAAACCGGTTGGTAGAAAGATCTAAGTTGCTTTCTTGTAGTGCATGTGCATAAGCTTTGGTAGTCTTTGTTGAGATTTCGTAGCCAAGCTCCGGTGTTATTCTTGAGCTTCGACAATGGGTATATTTCTGCTGATTAATTTTTATGCTGTGTTTGTTCTCTCACATAATCGAAATTCCTTTGAGCTTGCCTCCTGTGATAAGCCATGAATGTTCCTTTCCCCTCAAATTTTAGGGCAACCACATTTTTATTGGAGAAATAATGACATTCAAGAATACTTATAGTATTCTTTCTCTCCTTTTATTTCATCGGGGGAACATTTCATATAGGAGGAGCATTTTAATAGCGTTCCCGATAGTGTAAAGTTATGTTGATGAGTATTCTAGCTCGTTATTTTTTAGACTTTGCCACTTTATCTCTATCGGGGAAACATGACTATTTGGGAGGAGATTTTAAAATTCTATTCGATTGTATAAGTTTCGCCAATGGAAAATTTGAGATAGATTATTTGTGGGCCCTACCTTATGAATATATTTTAAATCATTTTCTTCCTTTTATAAACTTACTCTGTCATTTATTCTTGGAAATAAGGATACACTTATTCCTCTATGGTGCCTTGCTCTATATCTTCAGGAGACCACGCGGCTTCGTGATTCCACCCTCCAGCTTCTGCTCCTGTCGAGCCAGTGCTAGGACCAGCTTATTACTTCCTTTTTCACTCCCGTATCCTCGGCCCGGGGTACGAAGCACCCTCTTGGTCTTCCCTCTTCTGGTCACATTAGGACTGTGAGACCTGGTAGCTGTCACACTTGACAGTTGCACTCGTTCTCTAGCCGACGACAACAACACTCCACTCCCAGAGCTATTCGGCAGCGATCTGTGGTTCTTCCTCGCCCCGATCCATACCCTTTGGTGTTGGACTTCTTCTTGCCCGGTTAGGGCAGCCTGTTGCTCTTTCTGGCCTTTTTGCTTTTTGCTTCCTTTGTTGTTTGGTTCTTTTCCTGGACACCGTTTGGTGCTCATGCTGTTGGCGGTTGCCTTTTGTACGCTTCCAGTCCCTTAGACCCTTTTGGTGGTCTCTTGTTGGACATTTATAATTTATCTTATCTTATCTTATCTTATCTTATCTTATCTATGTATGAATGGGGCCCATATTTCCAATATACTTGGTCATTGTTGGATTTTCACTTCACATACTATCCAATTGTAAATTTTATATAGATTATTATTTAAATTAAATTAATTTAAATAATAAATTTTCAATCTTACCAATATTCCCTTTGTGTCATAATGTCTGATAGGCCTTCAATTTCTTTCTGAAAACTCCATTGTTAAAACCTTGAAAACTGTATTTGTTTTGCACTTTGAAAATATGCCCAAACTGGTGGATGAATCCTTGCAGTCTGGCACACTAGTGCACTCTCACATAGAGAATTTGAGGAACTAGTTCATTTGACGTGATATTCATCTGGCTGGAATATATAAATTTTCAAAGTGGGCCTCTTACCAACCATGTCACCGTGTAAATAGAAAATCCACATAAATATGAACATGTATGGTAGCCTTGAAATTACTAATGACTCATAACTCTAACAGCAGATCAAATTTATCACTTGACACTTCACTCCCAACCTCCAAACTACAAATCAAACTCTTCCTGGCAATAACAAACTTGACCAATAGAGGAAATAGATATCAATATGATTTTACCTCGAAATTGAATCACAAATTCTCCTGACTGTGTTTTGTGACAGCAAGAAGAATGTCAGCATAGAGGGATTTTTTCCTCTAAGCCCTAGAGAGAAAATCTCCACAATTTCGCCAATTTCTTCAATTATCCAAGTATGTTGAAAGAGAGCTCTTTACTCCTTTTTATATTGTTTTCACATGAGCTCTCACACTTGTTTCGTCAATGTGGGATAAATAACTGTAATGTAATACTCTTACCTTTCTCTATTTTTTTCGGGATTTGCTTTTTCCCTCCTATTTTCATGTCTCCTATTTTTTTGCGATTTGTTTTTTTCTCCTATTTTCTCATGGTTCCTACTTTTTTGCGATTGCTATTTTTTTGCGAGTGCTTTTTCATTTAATATTTCCCCATTTACCTTTTTTGTCTCCAACGTGTTATAAAATAAAAGGGACCATTGAATTTAAATATTTCTCACAAACTATAGACTATGCATTAATAAAGTTAAATAATTAAATTTAACTTTATAAAATAACTTTATTAATGCATAACAAATCATATCAATGATAAATAAATCTTCTTGTTGATTTTAAACAATTAGCATCGACATGTCACTGCTACTGGATACCCTATCATGCTTAGAATGACTTACTATAAATAGTAAGTATGTCAAAAACTGCCTCAAAACCCTTCAGGATGGCCTGCAACTGAAAGTCCCTAGGCCAAATATCATCAAGATCCCTTAAAAGTCTTGGTTAGCCTACGGGACTATGGAGAAATAAGCTAATGACAACAACATACAACACATGCTAGAAAAGGGGACATCACAGTCCACCCTTCCCAAAATTGCTCGTCCTCAATTAATTCCAATGCTACCCCAAGATCACCATGCAGAACCAAACTGAAATTGAGTATGATCCCAGGGTCCCAAGCCAACCTAGGAGATCTATAGCACCAATCGTTGAAAACAACACCTTGCTAGATGCCAACACAAGAAACCTTCTGATAACAACTAGTAAGTAGAGCAATCAAATACTACACTATTTCTATCAACTCCTCGGGAAACTGCTCTTTGAAAAAACTAAACTGAAACACATTGAGAGTAAATTCCAATAAGCCGACATTGGCTTCCTCATCCTCAACTGTTGAACTGCGAACCCAAGTGATCCTAGGGTTCCAAATCAACCTCGAAAAGGAACCACCATGTTGATGTTGCGCCACTCTAGTGTAATTATAAACTGGAACTCTGCTATCATATGCAAGCATGTCACCCATGTATGTATTTGAATCTCTTATGTCATTAAGCATACTCAACATGAAATGAGGAATAGTTTTCAGCGTATCTCCAAATGTAATCACACACATCTCTTCACAATTTTCAGCAGTAATAAGTCTGAAAAACTGATTTATACTCACTTCTCGAATGCCTTTGCTCTAATGGACTAGTAAATTCTTATCAACATCCAATTCCCAACTGCTGTAGAGATCATTATGTGCGCTCAAATCTATACAACCAGTTGTTATCATCATTGCATGATCTGAAAATTCAATGATTAGCATCATAGGAGAACTTTTATACATTGAAATGTGAGTTGGAGGCCAAAGAACCAAATCTGAAAATTCATTCCCAATCAATTGTAGGCTGCTAGAATATGGCACATTCAACAAATATAATGCTTTCTTATTGGTTAGAGAGAGAGAGAGTGATCATTTGCTAACCATTTAAATGTCAATTATTCAATGCTATGACTCCCATGTTCATTCAAACTTCTTGGTATATTCATACAAACAAGCACTTTGTATACCTCACGCTCCTTAATGCAAATCTTCAAATAACAAGGGAAGTTCATACCTTATGAGAAACTTGAGACAATGAAGACATCCTCATGCTTAAGCTTGCAATCTTGAGTATATGCAAAGTGATTTTCAAATCCATGTCAATGTAAGCATTCATATTTGACATCTTATGACAAACAAGTGCATAAGGACTGCTGTTCACCATCAGCAAATCAGCATGTGCTTTGCACCTTCCTTGAGTGTCCTCATGGTGAGTAAACAATTCTTCTTCTAATATAGGTTGCTCATCAATGGTGGTGGTTTTATCAAGTGTTCTCTGGAAACTGTCTGCATCAACATTTTTATACTTGCAATCTGCACCATCTTGTGAGACTTCCTCCTCCAATCTCAATTGATTTTCTTCCCAATTCTTCTCAACATATGGGGCCGTATGATTATACCACAACGCTTCCAAATCTAGATATTTATTATTAGCTGCTGATCCAAGGGGAGTATCATTATGAAAGCCACCTGCAAAACTTGTTGAAGCATTTTTCTCATGGCTGCAAACTATATCATGATGAGAAAATTGTTCATCAAATTTCATGAGCTCAACTTCTCGTGGTACCTGCTGATCTTCATCAACACATTGTATCTACTTAGGATTGGAAATGTTGGAATCATCATACCTTATTGCATCGATTCCTTCAACAATTTGTATGATCTCCCTAGCCTTATTTGCTTCTTGTTCCATAGGAGTGGCTGCAATAGATGACTGATTTTCTACTTTGTACAATGAACAATGAACCATACTTCGCTGCAAGCAAAGGTTACTGATTTCTTTTTCCTCATCTTCAACAAACTTGATTGCAAGATCCCTATCCTTGAGCAATTGCAAGTAATCAGATTTCATTCTTTTTAATGCCTCTTTGATTGTGCAAAGTTGAGAACTAGTAACTCCACTTACAACTCCTTTTTGCCTTTCCTCGGTTTGGGACTTCCAAATGAGGTCTTCAATGTATTTATGAGTTGTATCCTCTCTTGATAATATTTTTACAACATCCTCTTCTGAAACCATAAAACGGTCCTTCAGATCTTGCAAATCTAAAGGTCTTTGATCAATTTCACCAAGGTCAATGGGGCTTCCACTCAATAAATTTTCAGATTTACTATCATCTGTAGGGGCTGATTCACTATTGGTTGCCATGCAATCTTTTAGAGGAGATGGAAGAATATCATTAAATGCAATCTTTTCAAAAGGATACTCTTCGTTGGCCTTATCAATGGTGATTTCTAGTTCACCAACAAAGAGCTTGGTGTACCCTTCGCCTGTGACAAGTGATTCCTCCCCTTCTTTTACTAAATCAGATTGTATGATCTCTTGAACATCAAGGTATTCCTTAGAAGCACATGATGTATAAGAAGCAACCTATTCTTCCCCAAACTTCCCTTCTATGCCATTTTCTTCTACTAACACCCTAACCATTTTTCCAGTGCATACATGATTAGGTTCCCAATCCTCTTTGCAAGGAAAGCAAAGATTTTGTCTTCTCAGTTCGTTCTTATTGACATTTTGAATTTTTTCACTGGAAGAGTCATTTTCATTAACTTCTGATCTCTTTTTAAAGATGGATCTAAATCATCCAGGATGCTCACAAAGGTACTGGAGATCTTCTAGCATCTCCTCATAAGTCTTCATCTTTATGATACCACTGTTGGTTCCTCCATTATTTCTGCCATTGCTGACATCAATACCCAGCTGTCTAGTCATCATCTGCATCAATATGTCCATTCGTTGATTCTGTGGTTGAGCCCTTTGTTCACCCATATTCTCAATGACTTGTTCACCTATGCTAAATGTTCTTTTGGATGTCTCTGCCATTCTGGTCCTGTATTATGTAATGCCCTGTTTCTTTGTGTATTATTATGATGCGATAATGGTTATAGACTCCAATTTGTCATGTCACTGTCTAATCATTCTATACTCACCAGGATGGCAAGATACACTGCTTTGATACCACTGTAATGACACCCCCTTGTTTTGGACCAATCTTTTGGTGCTGTTAAACTCAATGTAATTGTGTTGAACCGCTGGCTTGCAAGCAAATTACTGATTTCTGATTTGTCCTCAATGTGCAGATGTATATATGGTTTATTACTAATAGCTAACAGAGCACAAGTGTATAAATAATTTCCAATGCATGTATATTCACAGAAACAACAGCGTACTTCCTCACAACAATTACTAGAATAATATTCAGATTTATAACATTTATCAAGCTGAAGTCAAACATCAATGTACCATATTTGCAAGAAACCCTGTTCAGATTATATATATTTATTCATTGCTATTTAAAGTTTCAAAAGAAGCCATGAGTGTTCATGTGACTGAAAATGACTGTGGTGGTAAAAAATGTCTTTAAACAGAGAAACACATACCATAAAGAGTTCCAGATTTCTATTTCAGACCCGGTATGCTGCTCAGATATCTGTTACAGACTTGCTACAGCCCTTCTTAATCAAGTATGGTTCCCATAGAGCAGGCCCAAACATGTACGACAGCCTTGCAATTATTCTTAATCTTGTACTGTTTAATTAAGTGATCAGATTTAAGTAATTAATCAAAACATAACAAATAGATAAAAAAAATATAAGAGACAAAGCATTTACCTTGGGAAAACCTCTAGGAAGAAAAACCCAGCATTCAGATGCGATTATTTATTGCTCTCAAATTTACAATGACTCACAGTTCGTTGATTTGCTGAAGATCATGAATCAATGAAGCACATCTGTATATCGCCAATGCAAACAATATTAGATAATCTTCAGATCAGATTCTAATGAATCTACTGTACAGTAGATGAAGTTGGTTGCCCAGATCTGATCCTATATAGATGCTGCCCTAAATCAGAACATCCTTGATTCAGTGCTCCAGTGTGATAAACATCAATTAGATCAAGTCCATGTTAGCAATTTAAGTTATCATTAATGTAAATTCACAAACACCATGCACTTGTAAAAGCTCACTAGTCACTCATGTTACTTAGGAGACACCGGTAAACTAGAAACAGAGTATATGCACCGGTAGATAAAAGCAAAGGGGATACACCGGTAGACCGATCTAAGTACACAATACCGGTTTCAGTGCGCATACAAAGATGAACCGGGTATAAAGATACACTGGTCTAAGTGCCTAAAGATCCGCACCGGATTCTGCAGAGCAGTCTGAGTTAAAATCGGATTATACGGGACATCCACCGCTCTGAAGTGGAGTTAGCTTTTTAACAGGAGTTAGTTTTATTTCCACGAATGTTTTGCAAGATAAACTCCAGATCATAACGCATTGCTTTTTGCTACATGCATGATTAGAGATTGAGTTTACAGCCTGGCGGTTCTATGAGTTAAGGGTTTCATTACAGTGAACTCTTATATAAATACTGTTCATAGGACGCAAGAAGGTTGTTGTTGAGAGTTGTTGAATAAAGAGAGTAGAGAAGAGGTATCTGCACAGAGATCACAATCACCAGAGGTGAAAGGGAAAGAGGCAGAAAAGATTCAACAACTAGGCAAACCAGGAAAGATCAACATGTATGATTTAATCAGACAATTAGTGTCATAATAGATCATTGCTTTTATAGGGTGTGAAAGCAAATTGAAATCCCTCTATCAGGGTGGACCTAATCGGTTCGTTGTAAAATCCCCTAACAGGGTAACATCTTTGTTGATGTTGAAAGACCTCTAACCAGGCGACTCTTAACAGGGTTAAGATCTCAACTGATTTTGTATAAAATCTCTTAACTGGGTAGCACCTTAATGAGTGCTTTGTAAGCTCCTAACAGGGCGCCTTCATTCTGCAGTAGTGAAGTTGTGAGCTCTGTCTCACCGTGGTTTTTCCTTCTAACCGAGGGTTTCCATGTATATATCTTGTGTTGATCTGTGTACTTCTTTTACAGTTATGAATGTTTGTTTTACACTTTGCTTAAAGTACAAGAAGTATTAAACAGGATTGGAATTATAGTAGAAAATAGTTCTTACTGATTCACCCCCCCCTCTCAGTAACCGGTTAGTAATAACAGTCCAGATCTTTGTATAAATTATAACTCCAGATTTCTTGCACATGATACATCATTGCCTTGAATATTCACTGTGAAAGATATATAGTCACTGCCTTGTATAATTCACTGTCCAAGATATATAGGCGCAGCCTCGTATACAATTCGCTGTCAAAGTATAATGTCACTGCCTTGCATATCATTTGCTGTTAATGATATAAGATCGCTTCCTTGTATGGAATTTGCTGTCTTAGATTTGATCGCATGTCTTGTAGATAGTTTGCTGTCAAAGATATATTTTGTTGCTTTATTATCTCTCTTTGACAATATAAATGCCTCTTATTTATATGGAGGTCTTTCAATAGGTTGGCCCAATCTTGGCGCCAAAAATATAATTACAAATTTGGGCCCAGCCCATTTACAATTTAATATTATTTAATTATTTTAATTCTCCTAATTAAAATAACTACTATAAATAAAATTCCTTTTGTTTAATTCTCCAATTAAATAATTTAATCTCTATATTATTTAATTCTCTAATTAAATAATAAATTATTTAATTTTTTAATTAAAAATAATATAATCTCTCAATATATTATTTAATTCTCCAATTAAATAATTAATTTATTATTTTAATTTTCCTAATTAAAATAATGTGAAGCTAGAATCCAATCTAGCTACCAAATATTAACATGTATAGCCTGATCTTTGGTGTCTATAGACTTGGTTTGGCCTCCAACAGATGTTTACCAGCAAGTACAATCAGGTCTCAAGTATTTGCAGACTTGTACAACCTCTAGCATATAGTTTCCAACAAGTTCAGCCTCCTTTCCTTGGTTTCTGGCTTGTACAACAGCTTAGTGCATGATATTAATGAGGAGAAGAGTGTCTATTAACAACAGATTGATCCCAAATGTTTTAAACCAAACCCCTATCTGAACAACCAAAAATGAATCCTTGCCTGGCAAATCAAATCTCAACATCGATAAGAAATCTGAAATAGTAATAGATTTTACCTTGCAAATTTAAACTCCATTCCTCCTGACCGTGTCTTGCAACAACGAGAAGAATGTCAACATAGAAGGATTTCGTCCTCCAAGCCCGAGAGAAAATCTCCACAATTTCACCAATTTCATTTGGGAAGGGCGAACTGTAATGTCTCCTTTCTGACACAAGTATGAGTTTTTCGTTATCCTTTTTCTTCATGGTTTCGTAGGCTAATAAAAATGTTAGAGGGATCTTGAGGCTATTTGGCCTAGACAGTTTCAGTTGCAGGCCATTTTGAGGGGTTTTGAGGCAGTTTGGGCATACTTACTATTTATAGTAAGTCATTTTGGGCATAACTAGACATCCTGTGGCAATGACATGTTGATGGTAATTGTTTAAAATCGACAATTCTTTAATTTATCATTGATATGATTTATTATGCATTAATAAAGTTATTTTGTAAAATTAAATTTTATTATTTAACTTTGTTAATGCATAGTCTATAGTTTGTGGGAAATATTTAAATTAAATGGTCCCCTTTATTCTATAATACAGTGGAAGCATAAATAAAAGTTATTGGAGATTTAAGTTGAAGGAAAATCATGTACATGGCATGAGAAACATTAAAGAAAAACAATCACAATAAAATAGGAGCCCAAAAACAATCGTGAAAAAATAGGGGCAAAAAACAAAAGTCCTGAAATAATAGGAAAGGGCAAAAAGGTGATTTTGTTTATTCCACATTGACAAAGTGAATGAATAAGCTCTTAGAAAGCAAGATAAAAGAGATGGAAGAACTCTCTTTCAGCATACTTGGATAATTGGCAAAATTGTGAAGATTTCTCTCTAGGGCTTGAAGGACGGAATCGCTCTATGCTGACATTCTTCTCGCTGTTGCAAGACACAGGAGAATTTGTGGTTGAGTTTCAAGGTAAAATCATATTGATATCTATTTCCTCTATTGGTCAAGTTTGTTATTGCCAGGAAGAGTTTGATTTGTTGTTTGGAGGTTGGGAGTGAAGTGCCAAGTGATAAGTGTGATCTGCTGTTAGAGTTATGAGTCATTAGTAATTCCAAGGCTACCGTACATGTTCATATATGCTGGGGAGACTCTTTTGTGAAGTGCCATATTTGCTGAAAGTGCCGTCCAGGCTTAGGGCAGGCCATTTAAGCTAGAAGTTGCTGTTCACAATCAAGTTCTGGGTCGTGTATGCATATCTACAGCTGCATCACCAATCATTGCAGGCTGTGTGCCATCTATACTGGCTGTATCACTTCTAGGTTCATCGTGTGTTTGCTGAGAGCTGTGCATGGGACTTTGGAGGACTGTTTGCTGTGATTTGAGGTCGTCAATAGCCGGTATTATCTGCTATAGGAAGCCTTCTTCTATAAGGGTTTAAGTCTGCTTATTGCAGGGCCTAAACTCACTTACCTGGGCATGTGTATATGCTGATGTTTCCTGGTAATTATTGGTACAGATTTGAGGGGAGAATCTTAGATTCCATGCCAAGAAATGTTTGTTGTCAAACCCTGAGCATATGTAGATGCAAGCTGGAAGCAAAACAGGTCTGCTTATAGACTTAAATCTGAAGTGTAATGTTTGGACTGTATACATTCTTAAATCTGAATATGGTATTTTGTTATCAAACTCTACTTATATAATCTTGCTTAAGTGACATTCTATATTACTATGTGAGTATTTGTTGCATATTGTTTCGTCATTGAATGAACAAAAAATTACTCAGCAAACAACAAACACATTACATCAGCATTGATGGTCCCAACCGGTGCTGAGAGGGGAGGGGTGAATCAACACCTACTCAAACAAAATCTGATATAATCTAACTAAAACTGTAAGCAGAATAACTTCTATCACAGAAATAGCTATCACACAATGAAGCAATAAACAACACCAAATTTATCACGTGGAAACCCAAATCGGGAGAAAACCATGGTGTGAGGAAACCTCACAAATTTTGCACTCTTTTGAAGTGCGCCTTGTAAAGAGCTTTCTCTGTTAAAAGATTACAAATGCACTGTTAAATGCAACTTGGTTAAGGGATTTAAGAAATTAAGCCTATTAGAAATTGCTTGGTTAGAGGACTTAAAACATCTACACAGATGTCACCCGGTAAAGGGATTTAATACAAGGGACCTGTTAATGTTCACCCAAAATACTGAGATTTTGCTATTGCAATTGTTAGAGAGCAATAGAGGGTTTTGATATTTTTGAAATGGCTATGCTGAGCCTGATAAGATTGCCGTGCTTCTCAATTGAGAGTCATCATTAGTCACCACAGGTGTGCTCTCCTTCTACTGTTGTGCTTCTTTGCACACTCTTCTTTTCTTCTTTTCTTCACCTTTTCGTAGCTTCTTTCAGCTTACAGGTTCACTCTTTTTCTTTGGCAGAATGAAGGTAGATAATATTCTTCACAGGCTGAAGAATATAGTCTTTTTTTCCTTTCTGCTTTTTACATGCACGATCTGTTTAAAAATCTCCTTTGGATCCATCACCCAGTGGAGTCTTAGTTCATTGAGGAAACATCCGATGCATGCCATGTGCTTTTTTTGCTTTATGAAAGAAACAACAGATGCATGCCGAAAGCTTTCCTTCACTAGAGATTTCTACATGTTTTAATGCCACCAACTTCGGCATTAAAACCTTCAATTGCGCCTTGCACCGATCTTCTTGATAACACAAAGTTGTTCGGATTTTGTGCAACAAATCCCAGTCAAAGAGTCACACAAGTGTTTGTCGACTGTGACTTTCCTCGGTTCATTAGTCTTGATGAAATCTTTACTGATCGGTTTATATCCCTAGGTTTTGCATAGGTAAAAACCTTCACCTGTCACCATTCATTTCTCTGTCTGAACCGGTTGGATCCTTGGTTCCTTGGTTCCAGTTACCGGTTGCACCTTCCTTGATTACCGATTGCTCTAATGATCAGTTAGAGATTTATTAGTAACAAAGACAATGCCTCCTCTTGCTCACTATGTGTCATCCGGTCTCCAAACTAGTCTCTCCTTGCGCTTATTATTGTCAGGTGTACCTGCTTGTCATATGTACCTGTCCTTAGTTCCTGATTGAACACTGTTGTCATTTCTAGTCATAAATGACAACACCTCTTTGCCAATCAATGACAATACCTCTTTGCCATGTACCGGTTACATTCTTATCGGTTGATGCCAACAATCTCCTCCTTTGGCATTGATGGCAAAAACATTACTGGTTAGGTCCACATTTTGGTCCACATCTTCACCAGTCATAATCTCCCCCTTTGACAATAATGCCAAAGGCTAGTCAAATGACTACTTTTATGAAACCTGTTCCCCCTTCGAACAACAGTCCTTTATCACCAATTCTGTTAAGATGAGGCTGAATCCTCTGTTGACGCACAATGGATTGATGAGGCTGAATCCTCTGTCTAGTTATTGAAGATCAGGAAGGGGCATTACCCCTAATTTACCTTTGAGATACTCAAAGGTACTCTTAGGTAAAGGCTTTGTGAATATGTCAGCAACTTGTTCTTTTGTAGGAACATATTCCAATTTTACTTCTTTATTCTGCACCTGCTCTCTCAGATAGTGGTACTTTATAGCAATGTGCTTTGTTTTGGAGTGCATGACATGATTTTTAGATATATTTATTGCACTTGTACTGTCACAGTAAATTGCAATTGGTTCAAGTATCTGTTCTTGGATTCCTTCCAATATCTGTTTGATCCAGATCACCCGTGTGCAATTGATTGCAGCAACAACATACTCAGTTTCTACTGTGGACTGTGAAATGTAGTTCTGCTTCTTACTTGTCCATGACACAATCCTTTCTCCAAGAAAGAATGCACCTCCACTTGTGCTCTTTTTGTCATCAATATTACAAGCCCAATCTGCATCAGTGAATACCTTTATCTCGAAACCTCCTTTGTGAGGAAACCATAGGCCATACTCCTCAGTACCTTTTAGGTATCAGAAAATTCTCTTTACTGCTATTAGATGTCTCTTTTGGATTAGCAGAGAATCTGGTTACAATGCCTACTGTATGTGCAATATCAGGTCTACTATGCACTGTATACTGTAACTTACCAATCATTCACCGATACAATGTCTCATTTACATCTTTGGCATCCTCCTCCTTTGATAACTTGAGGTTAGTTATCATTGGTGTGCCAACCAGTCTGGATTCTTCTAGCCCAAAGGATTTAAGAATTTCTTTAACATACTTGGACTGAGAAATAAAAATACCTTCTTTTAGCTGATGGACTTGCAATCCAATGAAGAATTTTATGGATCCAATCATGGACATTTCAAATTCTTTCTTCATCTCCTCAGCGAAGTCTTTACTCATTTTGTCATCCTCTCCAGAGATGATGTCATCCACAAATATTTCAGCAATCAAGTTCCCTTCTTTGTCAGTCTTGAGATACATATTGCTGTTATCTCCTATTCTTGTGAATCCTATGGCAACGAGGTATGAATGTAACCTTTCATACCAGGCCCTTGGGGCTTGTTTCAGTACATAGAGTGCCTTTTTCAGTTTACAGACCGTACCACTTTTCTCCATGGATGGGAAGCCTTTTGACTGTTCTATGCAAACTTCTTCCTCCAATATACCATTCAGGAATGCAGACTTTACATCCATCTGGTATACTTTGAACCTTCTATGAGCAGCATAAGCGAGTAGGATTCTTACTCCTTCTAGTCTGGCCACTGGTGCAAAGGTTTCTCCATAATCAAGTCGTGCCTCTTGTGCATGTCCTTTGCAAACTAGCCTTGCTTTGTTCCTTACCACCTTTCCTTCTTCATTTAATTTCTTTCTGTAGACCCACTTGGTCCCAATGACATTCTTGTAATGTGGTCTAGGAACAAGAGTCCATGTTTCATTCTTCTCAAATTGCTCAATCTCTTCTTCCATTGCCTTGACCTAGTTCTCATCCTCCAGAGCCTCTCTGGTGGATTTGGGCTCTATGCTCGAAAGTAAGCAGATACTTTCTCTAGCCTTTCTTTTGGTCAGAATATTAGCATGTTTGTCACCAATAATATTATCAGTGGAGTGATATGTGACATACCTTGGCAGAACCGGTCGGTGTTCCTGGTCTATATCTTCCGGTTGAGCAATATCTCTAGCAAGGTCATGAACAATTTCTTGTTCATCATCTTGAGTTGGTCTTACGTTCTGATCCCTTCCTTGCTTAGGTGCATTACCCTGCTCCAAGGGTCTGTTTACCTGTTCTTCTTCTTCATCAACAACAATTATTTCATTAAAGTCCAAATGATTTTCTGCATCATGTTCTTGGTGACTGTCTGATTTATCATTACTGATCTTTTCCTTTAGTTCTAAATATTCATCAATCTTTACATTGATACTTCACACTATTTTTTCTGTCCTCTTATTCAGACACCGATAGGCTTTACTTTTGGTGGAATAACCCAGAAATATGCCTACATCACTTTTTGGGTCAAACTTACCAGAGTAAACATCTCTTTTGATGTAACAGTTGCTACCAAAAATTTTGAAATAGCCTACACTGGGAGTGTGACCAAACCACAACTCGTAGGGAGTCTTACCGATTCCTTTCTTAACTTGAACTCGGTTTAGATGTATACACTGCAGTGCTGATTGCTTATCTCCAGAAGTGATGGGGAAGATCCTTCTGAATCATTAGACTTCTTGCATAATCAATCAAAGTCCTGTTTCTTCTTTTAGCGACTCCATTTTGTTGCGGGGTTCTCGATGCAAACAACTGCCTTTTTATCCCTTGTTCCTCACAGTAATGAGTGAACTCTTGAGAGGTGTATTCACTTCCTCTGTCTAACCTCAGACACTTCAAGCTTTTACCGGTCTCCTTCTCCACTCGAGCCTTATAGATTTTGAACATGTGAAAGGCCTTTGATTTTTCTCTTAGAAAGAGTGTTCACATCATTTTTGAAAAATCATCTACAAAGAGCATGAAGTACTTGTCTCTGTAGTAGCTCTTCGTCCTCATAGGTCCACACAAGTCTATGTGTACGAGATCCAACACATTTTCAGCAGAAAATGATTTACTACTAAAGCTTGTTCCTATTAGTTTTCCTAATTGACATTCTTTACAAATACCTCTGTCAGGGTTTGTAATCTCAGGAAGCCCTCTAACTGACTTCTTCTTACTTACTTTGACAATACTGTCAAAGTTTATGTGGCAAAGCCCCTTATGCCACAACCAACTGTTGTCCTCTTTAGTTATGAGACAGATTTTATTTGTCTCATCTTTTGCCGTTGCTATGAGGCAAGCCCCCTCGGTTGAGTCTAGGTAGAACAAGTTCCCTTTACTCTGTCTATCGGTAGCAACATGAGCTTCTGCTTGTTGATATTTTGACCTTTACGACAAATATCTAGTGACTTGGGATTTACGATAGGAATATATAATAATATTAAATATTGGGAATATTTAATATTTATTGTTTATTTAAGTAAATTGATTTATGGGCCCAAGTCGGCCAACTTGAGAGGCCAGAAGTTTATCTTAATAAACTCATATATAAGAGTGAGTTGGTGGAAGTGAGAACATACCAAAAACATAACGTGGTGCTCTACCTTCACCAAGAGCATTGAAGGAGCGAAATACTCAGCGATTGTTATATTTGCTATTAGTGCATTCTAATTGGTGCAAATTGCAACCATAGATCAACGAACATGTATTGGTGAATTTGATGTGCGAAATATAAGCAATTTCAACTAGTGGATGAGAGCAGGTTTGAGTGTAAATTAAGATCAGATTATGGTGCGATAATCTGATCTAGACAAGCAGCGATAGGAGTATGAACCATGCTCAATTGTATTGGCAATGTTAATATAGACAACGATCTTTGTTAGGGCTGGAAGCCTCTGTTAAGGCTGGACGCTTCATCATAAATGCAAATGTGCTAACATTTAAAGTACAAATCGGGAGTTCTTCTCAGCACCATTGTATGTACAGTTTGGAGGCATATCTTATGGGCTGAAGAGAGGACAAATTGGATGACATGCAGATCCGAACTTCATAACCGGGTCTGATCTATCCTTAATTGAAGTTTACTTTTCATCATCATGTGCTTAGTTTTGCTTGATCTCTATAGATTGATCACATTTCTTATCGAAATCTGAAATATACTAACACTGATTGGTTCCTGACAACACAAGAACCTTGCCTAAACTGCAACAGGTATCCTTTGTTGTTTAATTAAGCTACACTCATTAGATTGTACTTGAGTCCTTCCACCCAGTACACATCCTCGCATACAACTTTATTGCCAAGTGCAATTGAGCCTTTCCCTTTGATGACACAGGGAGCATTGTTACCAAAGGTAACCGATCCACCATCATCAAGCTTTAGGCTGATGAAGTTGTTCTTATCACCAATCATGTGGTGTGTGCATCCACTGTCAATGATCCAGTCTTCATATTGATGAGATCTTGAGATAAGTGCCATTTCACTTATCACTTTGCTTTCTTCTTTTATTGCAACAAAGGCAATTTCTTCATCTCCAAAATCTTTAGATTCATTGTCCCCGACTCCTTCCTTAGCAAGGTAGCACTCCTTTCCTTTGTTCTTAAATCGGTTGGTCTTTTCATTATTTTCGTTATCTGGACACTTTGCAGCAATGTGTCCTATCTTGTTGCAATAAAAACAATGTAATGGAAGTTTCCCTTTGTACTTCCCTTTTCCTCTTGGAAATCTCTTTGCGATGAATGCTTCAAACTCATCCTACTCTATCTCTTCAGAGAGTAGATTTTCAACAAAATATCCAGACTTACCGTTAGAGCTATTACCGGTTTCTCTTCCTTTCTTGGTGGAAGAAGTATTAACAGAGAAAACAACTTCTAACATGGGTAAGTTGTTATCAAAATTATTCAATTCAAATGCAGTGAACTTACCTATTAGGGAGTCAAGAGTGACTTGAGACGTGCTCATTGATCTGAGCTCTTGTATGGCTGAGATGTTGATAGCGTATCGTGGCCTCAGCGTCCTTAGTATTTTGCTTATTACATCTTCCTCACTCAATGTTCCTCCAGCGATTTTGATGGAGTTCATCACTTCTTTGATTCTATTGCTGTAGTGCTCAATATCCTCTCCTTCATTCATCCTCATATCATCATATTTGCCTTTGAGGCTCTCTACCTTTGCTCTTTGAACATGTGGGTCACCACCATACACAGTTTGTAGCTTGACCCACATCTTGCAAGTAGTAGTCAGATTTTCAATATCTGCATATACATGATCAGGTAGCGAACTTGCTATCATATCCATTGCATCTGTGTGTTCAGTGTTGATCTTTTGTTGATCGGGTGTCAAGGTACTGGTGGGTTTAGTGTAATCATTGATTACATGAGTCCAGTATTGATTTCCGGTGGTCTTCATGTATAGCTTCATTTTGCTGCACCATAAGGTGAAGTTTTTCTTAGAACACTTTGGTCCTTCCTTATCATTAGAACTTTTCCTTGTTGCGGTTAAGCAAGTTTTTCTTAGAACATCATCCTTGAGACCCTTCCAAGATAATTTCTCCCTTTCCGCCCTATAGGTCTTACCATAACCTGAATGTCCTGCTGTAGGAGTATCATGGTAAGCATGCAAAACATGCTCCTTCAACTGTGATTCAAGAACAAGGTAGACCCTGCCTTTGTAGTAGATGACATCATCCACTACACTATATCCATCATCCTGTGTCAACCCATCCATGATCTCACAAGCATGCTGATTTTTGGAATACTCAACTAAAATTTGAGCTTTCCAATATGCTGAAATCTCACTTAATGAACATAGGGTTGCAAGTGATGGCTTTCTGGAAAGTGCATCAGCAACAGTATTGTTCTTCCCCTTGATGAACTCTATGTCAAAATCATACGCCTGCACTTTGCTTACCCACTTTGGATTGGTCTAGATTGGGACTTCAGTGGGGCACACCACAGAGTTATTAGTCAGTCTCCGATACTTCATCAGTCGTACAATATACTGTCTAAACTTGGCTAATTTATGCATGATAGCCAACATTTCCTTGTCATATGTGGAATACAGCCTCTCATTATCCTGCAACTTCCTACTCTCATAGGCAATGGGGTGCTTGTTCTGCATCAAAACCGCTCCTATGCCCACACCTAAAGCATCACACTCAAGCACAAATGGCTGCGAGAAGTCGGGAAGTGCCAAAAGTGGACAAGTACTCATAAGCTCCTTGAGTCTGTCAAAGACTCCCTGTGCCTGTTCTGTCCATCTGAAAGCCCCTTTCTTTGTGAGGTCTGTTAGTGGTGCTGCCAACTGAGAGAAACCCTTCACAAATCTCCTGTAATAAGCACACAAACCAAGGAATCCACGCAATTCAGTAATGTTCTGAGGGTAGGGCTAGTCACGAATTGCTTGAATTTTCTCCTCATGCACCTTCACTCCATCAACACTGATCACATGTCCCAAATATAAAACCTCTCTAAGTCCAAACTCACATTTGGACAACTTAGCGAATAGAGACTGACTCTCCATGATGCTAAGTACCTCCTCCACATGTCTGAGATGGTCCTCCCAAGTACGGCTGTAAATCAAAATATCATCAAAGGATACCAACACCGATTTCCTCAATTGCTTGTTGAAGATGTGGTTCATGCATGACTGGAAGGTGGCCGGTGCATTGGTAAGGCCAAAAGGCATTACCAAGAACTCATTATGTCCGTAGTGGCAGCAGAAAGCAGTCTTGTGTACATCCTTTGATCGTACATGAATCTGATGATAACCTGAACGAGGAACAATCATAGAGAAATAGATAGCCCCATGAAGCTCATCTAACAACTCATCAATGTGTGGGATCGGATATCTGTTCTTGATTGGTTTTTTGTTCAGTGCTTTGTAATCTATACACATCCGCAAGGTCCCATCCTTCTTGACAAGTACCACAAAAGAAGCAAAGGGGCTAGAGCTGGGGCGTATGAAGCCCATGCCCAACAACTCATGAATGGTCTTCTCAATCTCATCCTTGTATGCTCTAGGATGACGATATGGGGTGGTGATCACTGGTTTAACTCCATCCTCCATCTCTATCCCATGCTCAAACCCTCTATTTGGAGGTACACCAGGAGGTATGTCACCAAAAACTCTGCCATGTCGGTCCTTTACTGACTGAATATCAACATGAAATGCCCTGCCATCCTGAGGAGTAGGTATTTTGGACTTCACATAACAGCGTGTAGCCCAAATCATATCATCATGTCTAATAATAGATTCCATCCTGCGAGAAGTCACCTCCTTAGGTTTACCGTCTAACGCTGGTCTCAAGATCACCTTCTTCCCACTAGACAGAAACTCTAATTGCATGTGGTGGTGATCAATAATATACCTTCCAATACCCTGTAGCCACTGCATACCCAAAATAACATCATAATCCTCCAGGGGTAGAATATAGAAGTCATCTGTCAAGGTAAAATCCCCCATCTGAATGCTAAGCTGTGAGATCCTCCTAGTGCAACCCAAAACTGCACCATCTGCAACCTTTACTCCAAAACCATCAAATACCTCAGACTGCAGCCCATGTCTCTCAACCAATTTCTGATCAATAAAGTTATGTATGGCTCATGTATCGACCAAGCTCATGACTTGCTGGCCTTGTAATGTACCTTTCAGCCGAAAGGCGTAGAATCTAGGATAACCGGATAAGGTAGCCATAGTCACTTTTGCTGCCGCCAAGGACTCAGGTATGTCCAATTCCAGCTGTGGTTGCTCTTGATGAGTCTCCTCAAGGCTGTCCTCAGTGTCAGTGTCTGGTATCTCCTCATCTCCATACTCAGATGTCACCTCAATCAAATTAACCTTGCCCTTTCCCATACAACGGTGCCTGGGCTCCCAAGGTTATTTGCATGAAAAGCATAGTTTCTTCCTCAAATCATTCCGTGTCTCTTGGTCCATCTTGGGTGGTCCCCATCTGTCCTGGGGAGTGTTGGCCTTCTGGGGAGGCCGAGAATCCCTGAAAGGTTTCTTATCTGTCTGATATGAAGTAGGAGGGGTGTCCAGTCTAAATGTAACATCAATGGCCTCCTTGAGGGTGGCTGGCCTAAATGCTCGTACCAGTCCCTTCAGCCTGTCCTGCAAACCCTCTATGAACAACATCACACAGCGACTCTGAGACATGTCAGGAACCATGACTGCAATACGTTGGAACTCATTCACAAAAGACTCCATGTTCCCTGTCTGCCTAATGTGTGCCAACTCCCGGTAGTAAAGCTCTGTGTCTTTATGATCAAACTTAGCAATGAGCCGCTCAGTGAATTCCGCATAGGAGTGAACCATGGCGTGATCCTGGGTGACCAATCCATGGTGCCACCAATCATATTCAACCCCGTCTAAATGCAAAACCGCGAACTGTATAGCATCTCTCTTAGGATAGGTCTCAATGATAAATAGATATCCAGCTTGTGCATCCAAGCTCGTGCACTCGTATCACCCGTGCCATCATAGGTAGCTAGTGTGATCTTCCCAGTGGCTCTACTGAGGTCATTGCTCTGCTATGGTCTGTAGCCCCTGTCTCCTCTGAACTTGGTGTTATCCCTACGCTGTGCACAATACTGTGGAAAAGCAAAAACATCCCTAACCTCAGGGGGTAGGGCTCTCCACTCAGTTGTAGCTGCCATGATTGAATCCTGAAATCCAACCTCAGGTGGCTCCACCTGTGCCGGCTGTTCAGCTTGCCCAAACTGAGGCAATAATGGTCTATCTAGAGCAGGAATACGTGGACGTTCTTGCCAATGGGAATGAAGGGAGCTCCGTGTTGAGACATGGGATCGATGACTGCGCTGGCTTCCTACAACGGAAACCGACCCGCTCCTTCCCTATCTTCCCTGTCTACCTCCACGCATATCCAATTCCATCCACTTTAGGGTATCCTATAATTTGTCAAGTGTCTGGACTATCTTGGGCCGTGTAGCAATCAGAGTTCTCATGAACTCTCTCTCCTCTGCCTCTGTAGGCATGCCGTCACCAACAACACCCTATACCTCACCCATAGCTGGTGTCTTTGCGTCTCTGGTGGCCTCTGCTCGCCACTGGTTTCTCTTGCGCTCGTAGAACCTGTGTATTTCTCCACCAGGGTGCATAGAAGATATATAAAATAGACGCCAAATGCTGAAATGAATTAGCAAACCCTCTTTTGTAACTTGTTATAAATTCACTGAAACCCTACAGGCTAGCAGGATTCAAGCTCTGATACTGCTGAAAGATCCTTTCACTGAACTTCTGTAAATTTTAATTAAAATAATAGATTTTCCTGTGCTTTCTTTGTGGTCTTAGAGAATTAGACAGAAGTTGCAAAATGATTGTTTCTTTTTTTTTGTATTTTCCAGATATAAGTAAAACAATAAATAACAACAACAACAAATATAAAGTAGGCTGGAAACAATGTGCAATAATATAATATTCAGTCAACTAGAATAGCTACAAATCGTACCAGGCAAGATATGCAATCCGTATGCCAGCAAAGGTGTTTACAAACAAGGAATGATGACGCCAGTTGCAAGAATGGACCAGCCACGCACCAAAAGGGTAGAGATGGTTGACGTAAGCCAACCAACAAACCACGTGCCAGCTGAAAGGCAGCCGTACGGCTGCTAGAGTCATGCTAGGGCAGCAAGAAGATCCCAACGTGCCAAACAAGACCCCCAACATGCAACGCCCAAGCACTCCCAAACGCTGAACTTATCAATCTTTGTCAATTGCTAAAACAATACTGTAGGATGCTGCTGAAACCATCTATTGGGGTTTGGGTCCCAATAGCCAGGCTCTGGGGTTTGCGTCCTAGTCCTCTAGATTCACTCCTCAGAGCAAAATCGCAAATACCAAGAATGAAGATGTAAAAGATGATTAAAGAATGAGCCAACATCTCCTTTTATCTCCTTCTCAAAGCCAATCGAACCCTAAAGGGAGAATATGCCTTTCCCTTTATTATAAAATGACATCTTCTTAATTAAAAGGCCTTTATGTATAGGAAAAACACCCCTTTCCTCAAATAACATAACTCTAGGTGCCAGAAGGTCTCCAGATGATGAAAATAAGTTATAATAATTCAAGACCTTTCCAACAAGCTATAACACATAGGCCTGTCTGACCAATGAAGCCAAAATCTCCTTATTACTCCAATTAGCTATATAAATAGCTTTATTTTAATTTATTTAAATGCAAACTTAGGAAATATTAAAATATTTCCTTTTATTTAACTGGAAAGCCAAACCAACCAAATAATCAGTGAATTGGTCCTGTCACCTGTCTGTGATTGATGCCGGGCAATGTGGGCCAATTGGCAGTCCCATCCCTAAAAACTAGGGATGCTCCTAGAAACTTGGGAAAATACCTTGTCACCCTGAAACTGAAATCGTATACTGGTCCCGAGGAGCCTCAAATCTGGTCACTGCCACAACCTTCTAAATTTTAGGAAAATCCCTAAAAATTAAGGAACTGCCCCGACTAGCTCTCAAACTGACTGTAGAACCCACTTTGGTTAGTGGTCACCGAGTATCCAGTATGAGTCTCTATCCACCACTGCTAGCCTACGAGACTCCAATAATAGGCCAACTCTCATGACTCTGCTAGTCAGACTAGAGAGGGGATATGACAAAATCAACACCCACTAAAACAAAACTTGATATAATCTAACTAAAACTGTAAGCAAAATAAGTTCTATCACAGATATAGCTATCACACAATCAAGCAATAAACAACACCAGATTTATCGCGTGGAAACCCAAATTGGGAGAAAACCACTGTGTGAGGAAACCTCACAAATTTTGCACTCTTCTTAAGTGCGCCCTCTAAGGAGCCTTCCTTGTTAAAGGATTACAAACGCACCGTTAGATGCGACCCGGTTAAGGGATTTAAGAAATAAGGCCTGTTAGAATCTGCTTGGTTAGAGGACTTAAAACATCTACACATATGTCACCCGGTTAAGGGATTTAATACAAGGGGCCTGTTAATGTTCACCCAAAATACGGGGATTTTGCTATTGCAATTGTCAGAGAGCAATAATGGGTTTTGATCTTTTTGAAATGGCTATGCTGACCTTGATAAGATCCCTGTGCTTCTCAATTGAGATTGATCACCAGTCAACGCATGTATGCTCTCTTTCCACTGTTGTGCTTCCTTGCACACTCTCCTTTTCTTCTTTTCTTCACCTTTTCATAGCTTCTTTCAGCTTACAGGTTCACTCTTTTTCTTTGGCAGAATGAAGGCAAACAATATTCTTCACAGGCTAAAGAACATATAGTCTTTTTTTGCTTTCCGCTTTTTACATGCACGACCTGTTTAAAAATCTCCTTCAGATCCATCACCCAGTGGAGTCTCAGTTCACTAAGGAAACATCTGATGCATGCCATGTGCTTTTCTTGCTTTATGAAGGAAACGACAGATGCATGCCAAAAGCTTTCCTTCACTAGAGATTTCTACATGTTTTAATGCCACAAACTTTGGTATTAAAACCTTCAATTGCGCCTTGCACCGATCTTCTTGATAACACAAAGTCGTCAGGATTTTGTTCAACAAATCCCGGTCAAAGAGTCACACAAGTGTTTGTCGAATGCGACTTTCCCCGGTTCATTAGTCTTGATGAAATATTCACTGATCAGTTTATATCCCTAGGTTGTGCACAGGTAAAAACCTTCACCTGTCACCATTCCTTTCTCTGTTTGTACCAGTTGGATCCTCGGTTCCGGTTACTGGTTACCGGTTGCACTTTTCTTGGTAACCGGTTGCTCTGATGATCAGTTAGAGCTTTATTAGTAACAAAGCCAGTGCCTCCTCTTGCTCGCTATGTGTCATCCGGTCTCCAAACCAGTCTCTCCTTGCACTTATTATTGTCAGCTGTACCTGCTTGTCATCTGTACCTGTCATTAGTTCCTGATTGAATATTGTTGTCATTCCTAGTCATAAATGACAAAACCTCTTTGCCAATCAATGACAATACCTCTTTGCCATGTACCGGTTACATTCTTACCGGTTAATGCAAACAAGCATATCATATACAAATCAGAAAACTCAGTATTCAGATTGCAAGCAAACTGTTTGACAAAATTACAGAGAGAGGGAAGACATATTTTCACTGCAAACATATTCTCCCTTGTTCAAACGTGGATTTCCTTGGCTTTCCTTTTGTATGGGAAACCTTCAAGTTCTTGGCAGCCTCCTAAGGTACCAAAAACACACATCTATCCCTGTAAAACAGTCCTTGTGATTTACATGAGCTCCTCTACCTTCTATTGGCACCTACACATAATTTCATGAACAAGGTCCTTTAGTCTGTTTACCCAAGTGCCTCTTTGACTGTTCTGCTGCATAGAGACAAAATAGTGGTTTTTTTTTTCTTTCAGCACATGCTCATCCAGTCTTTTGGGTTGCATTGTAGACAAGACCAAGGCATTATCTTTTTTCCTTCTCCTTTTATGTGAGCCTCTCTTCGTTCCACACATGTGTGCACCTGATCTAAACATGAGGGTCCGTTTTATCTCCCCTTCCAGGTGCTCCTCTGACTGATCCTTTTACATAAGACAAAATAAAACTTTTCTTCAAAGACTGCACCCCTGTTCTGCACCCTTCCCTTGTTCTTTTCTTGAATATCATCCTCTTTTCCTTAGATCCACCGTACATTTTATTAGGTATGAGGCTTTAGTTTCCTCCTTGCCATTTGTGTATTGCTGCCATTGATCAAAGCAATTTAAAAAATAGCAATCTTCTCACCATAGTTATGACTTTTTCAAAGATGTGGCTGGGTGTATGGAGGGGTAGTTAAGGTTTGGGAGAACTGCCAAAGCCACAGCTACATGCAGTATTTTAAGTTTTCAATTTGTTTGTTAAAGTTAGTAAAATGCAAAGCCTTCCAAAAATCCAGGGTTAGAGCTCTAGATGCTGCCTACGATGGCTCTTTCCTTGTTTTCAAATCTGACTTTGCCTTCCAAGTAATCTCCAGCATTTGCTAGCACTTGATCGTAGCCCCACTAGGTTCAAAATATAAAATTCTGAGTATATGCGAATAGTTAATGTTGTTGCTTAACCTTGAGATGCCCATGCATCTTGCTTCTACTACTCTTGCTACTCCTTTTAGGAATTTCACTATTTGTTCTTGTAGACCCATACCTTTGAATGTTGCCTTGATATCCAAACTCAAAACACCTACACTCACTTTCCATTCATTGCCCTTTGTATATAAAAGATCATTCCAATATATTTTTCCTGATCCTATTATCAATATTTCTTCCCACAGTCCTCTTGGAAGGGAGGAGAATGAGAAAGAAGCACTAAGATGAGTGAAATTTGTTGAGCATAGAAAGGAAATTTGTCAGCTCTTCTCAGGTTGATTTTGCAGGGCTTGCTTGTATTTTTTGGAGTTGGAGCTCACTATACCAAAGAAACAATCCAAGTTCAAAAATAATATAGAAGGTTGCTTGCATAGATGTACTATTGGCAGAGTACTCTACGAGTTGCAAAAATTGGCAAAGTTTTCTGGCCTGGCGAGTTTTTACAACTTTTACTAGCACCAAACAATCGCCAATTTTTTGGCAAAAATTTGCTGAGTACTTGTCGAGTTTTTGCCAAAGACTTGGTTGTAGTTTTATAACAGCACTTAAAGGAAAAAAACAGCCCAAATTAATTTCATTTCTCATTTTTTCACTTGTATTTTGCTGAGAGGGGGACAATAGTCTTTCAAACACTTGTATTCCAAACCCTTGCAAACTGATTTCTATCGATTTGAAGTGGATTGAAGGTGGTTTTTAAAGAGGATGACATCAATGATTTGGAGAGGTAGGCTATGGAGGAGGGGGGTGGATTTGGTTTCACACTGGATGACATTGAGTTGAATGAATAGTCGTTGCTAGTGCTAGGAGAATCTAGAAATAGAGCTACATCTAGGATGGAGGACGAGCCACAAACTGAGTCAGACATACCGAGCAAGGAGGCACAATCATGCCCAGTGTAGACTTCTAGGATAGACCCTCTAGTTCTACCTCTCCCTTAGATTTTACTAGAACTGGGAAGAGGAAGATCTAATTGTAATGATGTATTTACTTTTAGTTTTACATAAATTATTTACTATTTTGCTTACAACCATCATCATTCCTCGTGAGAATGCGATTTTGTACCCACTTTGTGTTTAAATATATCTAGATTAAGCTTGTTTATTTTGTGTTCTCATTTATTGACTCATTGGATGCATCTTCTCATTGAATTTTGTTAAAAAAATGTATTTCTAATTAAATTTAAGCAATTTTTGGAGTTCCCGAGTTTTTGCTGAAAACTGGTTGAGTTTTTCCCGAATTTTATTTTCAAGCCTTGGCGAGTTTTTGGCTTTGGCGAGTTTTCCAACTATGGTTGCTTGGTCTTGGAAACAACGTTTCCTCTACCACAGCTTTGCTAGGTTGAAAATACAACAATTTTGAGTGTGCATATGTTTTTTTAATGTAACTTTTTGGTGGGGACAGATGGGCATCCCCCTTTACCCTTTGTGGCATCCTTGCATTTCAGGGATGTCTCCTATGATTTTTTGATTTTTTGTGATGGCTGAGGGACATCCCTAGGTGTTCATCTAATACCATAGAAATTTGCATAAGAGTCCAATTAGGGTGAGTCCGCAATGTAAATCAATAAGGCACCGTCTCTTGCCTAGGATACTTCCTGTTCCTTAACAAGGTTTTATCACAAATATATCACAAGGTTTAATTTGTTTAAACACATCAAAAAACATAGAAGACTTCAACTTTTGTTCATACTAATATTTTGTCTACTTTATCATAGCTTAATTTTGTCCATATTCAGATGTTAAGATTTCTATCAATACCGTCAATACGCTGAAACATGTGGTTGTGTCTACTTCTTATCTACATCTATTTTTTTTTTCAATGTTTACATCACAAGGATCTTTCAATTCAAATTAAGAAGATAAAAAATGTTAAACCTATTTTATTTTGATGGGGCTTCCATACAAAGAGATAGTATTTTATTGTTATGATAGATGAATGGTCTATATTCTGAGGTTATATATTAGCTTGTTGTGTCTACTTCATATTTTATGTCTACTTTTTCATGATTTAATTTTGTCTACTTATCTTGATTTCCTGCACAATTAAATTGTTGTGAAGAGTGGTTGGTTATTTGGTCCAAACAACTTTTGATGGTCTATCTTTTTCTACAGTGGTAGACTTGTAGATCAGTTCTCTGGAAAGAAATAATCAGCTTTCATGGCTAAATGGCTTGAATTTAATGCTAATTTAGGCACTCTGTCATATAATTGCTTTGCTTCATGACTATGACAATGCTATACTTTCATTTTTTTTTTCTTAGTATCATTCCTAAAATTGAAGAAGTTATGTGTAGGTCATTTTTGTCTTCTAATATTTCAGCGTGCTCTCAAGTTGTATGAAAACCCTTTGGTTCCATAAAAAAGCAGCCAGTTTTTTATATGTAACTCAGTATTGCACCACAATATCCAATATTTGTGACATCAAAATCTCTGTCATAGTGACTGTATGCTTATTTTGATATTATTCATATCTGTCCTAAAATGTCTTTTGTGTTTGTTGTCTATATCTACTTTGTATGAGTCAGTACATTGGCTTTGAAGGTTTGGTTTAATAGCAAAGCTTTGGAACATGACTTGGTTTTGTATCTTGAATTTTTGAAAATGTATACTTTGTTGGGTGGATATTTTGCAATTGACAGTTTTGGGGAAAAATCGAGTTACAAAATACGGATACCAGCCACAACGTATGAGACAATGTCTCTCCTACCTTAAAGGGAAGGCTCCCCCTTCTCACCGTTCCTTGGATCAACTCAAGGTAAGCAAGAAGTTAAGAGATTATCAAATAGGGTGTTACAAATATTCTTTCTTATCTTTCAAGAAGGAATCCACTTACCCGAAGAATGAGTAATGGGCAAAACTTTAATCTCTAAACTACACTTTTATCTAAAAGTTGGAAATAGTGATATCGATAAACCAACATCAACTCACAAGCTGATTGAAAAGCGTACTGGCTTGGCTCTAAGATCTATTTATCTATTCTATAAGAAATATCTCTACCATTGGGGCACACAGACTTCCAGAAGTAGAGATTTTCTAACTATTCTAACTAAGTGTATGAAAATAAGATGGTAATATAACCTACAGTCACAACTTCTAGTTTTATATTACCACAATCGCTCCCAGTCACAGCTTTGGCTCCGATTGTTTCTAATTTTCAAATTGCTCTTAACAAAACACAAGAATCACATAAATATAAAGACGGTAAAACCAAATTGCAGTCACAGCTTCCAATTTGATTCACCACAATTGCACTCAGTCACAGCTTCAGCTCCAATTGTTTCTTTCTATTTATTTTTCTCCAAAATAGTACTACACAATCACAGTTATGCTTGCACAAGTTTGGCAGAGCTCTCTTGCATAAAATAAAGATGATATTTACAATGAGGGCTCATTCCTTTTATAGGAAAAGAAATGAGAAAAAGGAGGAAAAAGTGGGAGCAACTCAACCACTTTGACTCGGTAAAACTAGGTGAGAAGAATTATTGGATTACATGTCATAAGGACATGTAATGGAATTTACCTGTAATTGCATTGCATGCAATTCATTTTCTCCAATCTACAAAGCATTAAAACTAAAATAGAAAGATGAAGAAAGGAGAATTAGTCCTTGAAATTATCAAGGAAAGCCTTATATTTGGCAATACAATCATGAATAAGAGAAAGATCTGAAATCTTCATAGTCTCTGAAATGACTTCAATTCTAATTGCACCTGTACTTGTTGATTTCAAAACCTTGTAATCATCCACAAGAGAATCCCTCAAGATCATTAACTTCTGGAGAGAAGTCAGATCTGTGTATTGTCTTTGGCCATCTAGAGAAATTTGACCTCTTATTAACCAGCCATTGGTCATTCATGTATTTCTGATAATCTAACTTATTTTGATTCCACAACTGCATGGATATGTCCTTGGACAAGTCTGCACATTCAGGGCTTGGAGGAATTCTGAAAATTTGTTCAATAACATTAGGATCAAGGCTGAAAATCACCTTTCCATTTGCGTCTTTGACTGTTTTGCCCTTGGGATTGAAATGACACGCATACTCAAAGACAAATTCGGGTTCCAGAGCAGCCATAGGGAAAGTAGAAATCAAGTGAATATTACTCCTCTTGATGCACCGTAGTTCTCTGTTGGCAGGATCTTCAAGCCTTTACAAGAAATTGGTCATATCAACATAGCCAATTCTTGTATCTGTAATTTGATCCAAAGATGATGAAACGAGTGAGGCTGTAGAATGAGCCAACTCCTTATCATATTGATATTTCATTTTTCCTTTAGCTTTTGTCGGTGTTGACATATCCTGTGCTGTAACATGGAAATTCCAAAGAGTAAATATATCATCTGAAGAGATTGGATCCATGAGAGGATTAAGCTTTGGCTTGCAATGATAGATCTATGAAGAACAAGGTATTCAGAGTATTGATTAGATACTCATAGAACACACATGTTGGCTGGAAATGAATTGAAAGACACATGTATATGGACAAATAGGAGTCAAACCGGACTTGTGAAGGTGAGTTACATGTGGAGCTTTGTTTGTGTGGCTAAAAATGCAAGTTAGAAGCACATGAAAATATGTAAATGGTAATTTTGGTATTTAAAGAGTGACCTTTTACCAAAAACGGACTCTTGAAAGGTGATTACATGTATTTGAAAATGACATGTTTTTACATGTAATGGACTTGGGAAATGCAATTACATGCATTGGAGAATGAAAGATGAATTGACATGAATGGATGTACTTGCATTCCTAGGGAAATGATTGCAAATTTCTTCAAAACAAACAACAAACAAGCAAGCAAACAAGAAAGAAAAACATAAAACCTACCTCTTGCTATTGACTGAAACATCTTAAAAACTTGAAACTAATCTGCACATGCAATTTCGTTTTTGAGAGTAGGATGATTTTATGCATTGACAAAGTGAAGATTTTAACTTATTTAAACACAAAAATGCATAATACATGGGCTGCATTTGAACAAATGGAAACAAATGAGCCATAAAATGCAACATTGTAAGAAAATAAGAGAAAAACAAAAGCAAAATAAAAAACATATACTTGCTTGGAGCTCAATGAGCCAAAAATGGAAGAAAGAGAAGTTGAAATAACTTTGTCTTCTCCAAAAACGGACTCTAGAGATGTATTTGCATCCAACAACACAAAAACCTTTGACCATTTCCAAGTTGCAAAGAAAGATCTCAAAATGCAACAACAAGTCACATTTTTACTTGCATTTGATCAAAAAAGAAGTTTGCAAACCCTTCCAATCAATCTTGCTGGGTGTTTTTAATGAGAATGCATTCAAATGATGCCCTTGCACAAATCGTTTTGGGCTGAGAATGCAAATTTTTTTTCTCTTGGAAGAAAAATGTAATGTCCCCTGTTGTAATCTCTTAAGTTTATAGGACTACCACTTATAATTCAATCAGGAGAGACTTCTTTCTGATTAGTTTCCTTTAATTATAAAACAAATACACTATCTCGGTGCTTTATATTAATGATACCACTTATAATGATAATCTTTCAACTCAATCAATTACCCTTATGAACTACTATATACTGACGGCACAATAATCAATACATACTCTAACTTGATGCATCTTGTTGCATGCAATCAATATATATACAACGAATATCTTCGATAATCTGTATCTCTTTGATATTATGCAATTTATTTTGCTATCTCTGATATGGCTGTGTGAATTAAGCAATGGATCTCCTGTATATAGTTTAGAGTGATGAAATAATAATTTCTGTTACCATTAGTACTTTAGAAGTATACAATGATGATGTGTTGGGTTGGATCAGACCTCCCACTCCAAGGTGAATGCTTGTCTGATGTACTGATTATAATGGCAATGTCTCTTGGTGCTGTTCCAGGTATATATCTTTTAATATATGCAACTGATTGCCTTAAGAAGGTTACTGCTCAAAGAGGATGATCCAGATAATGGTGAAATAAGAAATAGGAATGTTCGATTTTTATTACCGGTCCTCTGTTTTAATTGTGTTTCTATGCTCACCGTTGCCTGTGAATGTTTGTATATGATTCTCTGGAAGATCGCCGATATTTGTAAATTATTCCTCCTTATTCTATATCCCTTATACGCTTCCCTGCACATATACGGATGTTACTGTTGAATCACGTACCGTCCTTATGTAATTCTTTATGTGCCTCCAGCGTGACTTTGTCTCTATACATATATATCTATAGATCGGTCTTGCACTTCCTTAGTCGCTCTTGAGGCACAATCGTTGCGATTCTTCATGGCGTCTATTCCTCTATCGGTGATTAGTTTTAATAACAAAGGGACTGAGCAATGTGTTGTCGCATACCCAACCCTCTGTCACGTCTTTTATATTGCCGGTCAACCATGGTAAACTTTTACCAAAATATTAGGTGTTTATGAGTTTATTGTTTAGTGTCTTAGTCGAGCCTGAGTTTAAGATAATCATTGATTGACAATCTTACATTTATTTATAATATTTGATTAATACTATCGACTAGTATTTTTAGATAAGGGATTGAATATATAATATATTTATTTGAAAATTAATATTATTTATTTATAATATAATTATTATATTTATTTATAATATTATAATATTTATTAATATTATAATATTATTAATAATATATCTTCCGTTATTACAATAATAATTATATATCATCACATATTATTATTTATTTAATTTAATTAATGTAATTATAATTATAATTATATATTTAATATATTTTTATAATGATTAATGTATTATTATTTATTTAATCTAATCAGTGTAACCCTAATAATAATAATAATAATAATTATAATTATTATTTTTAATTATTTAATTATTTAATCTTATGTTTTAATTCTTATTATCATTTAATTCCGCTCTAGGAAGGGGACATTACAGTCCGCCCTTCCCAAAATTGCTTGTCCCCAAGCAATTACCACTTCAATGTGAGTGGTTTCTTTTGTGCTCCTTTGATATCATCTTGCCCTCATTTGGTTTGAATGACCCTGAAGCACAATTTCAACTTGAGGTGAGAACTGCAATAATATTATTATGAATATACACTTAAATAATCTAAAGATATGTCATAATATGTAATTTGAATTCTTAAGAAACAAAAAAAACAAACTTATCTTGATTTGGTGTAGTATTTCCATTTTAAGTAGTCTTGTTCCATGATGAGTTCTAAATAATCCTTTAATCTTTAGGGGAGACTTTATCTCTTTCCAAACATTACAGATACCCCTTTTGGACACATCAATAATCCTTAAGGGAGACTTTATCTCACCCTAGGCCTCTATGGATATCCCTTTAAGATTATCCACCTTTATAATCCTTAGGAGAGACCTTATCTCGTCCCAGGCCTCTATGGATATCTCTTTAAGATTAGCCATCTTTATAATCCTTAGGAGAGACTTTATCTCGTCCCAGGCCTCTATGGATATCTCTTTAAGATTATCCATCTTTATAATCCTTAGGAGAGACTTTATCTCGTCCCAGGCCTCTATGGATATCTCTTTAAGATTATCCATCTTTATAATCCTTAGGAGAGACTTTATCTCGTCCCAGGCCTCTATGGATATCTCTTTAAGATTATCCATCTTTATAATCCTTAGGAGAGACTTTATCTCGTCCCAGGCCTCTATGGATATCTCTTTAAGATTATCCATTCTTATAATCCTTAGGAGAGACTTTATCTCATCCTAGGCCTCTATGGATATCTCTTTAAGATTATCCATCTTTTTAATTCCTGGTAGAGACTTTATCTCTTTCCAGGCCTTGGGGTGTAAGATCTTTCCTTAATTCCACATACAATATTGAGAATATTTTGAGTAAGTACAAATGAATATTTGCATTAATATTTGTGTGGTTCTCTTGATTTATTACAAACTCCTATTCCTTGATTTGATAGTTAACTCTTTACTTTTTTTTTTGCCTTGATCACAAAATTGATTTTAAGAGTTTCTAATCTCCGGTTCTTGTTATTGCCTCTCTTTATTTGCTGATTCAACTATGCATTTGTGGGTTACTATCACGGCTATGGTTGAATTTCCTCGAAACTCCATTGCTTTTCCCCTTCATCCAGTGATTGGATGCTATTGAGATCATGTCTTGCTCGCTTATGCGGTCCTTCTTTTGTTTCTTCTATCCTTTTCCCACACTTATGTCCTGATGCCCATGGTTCTCTGCACCTGAAGCATAAGCCTTTCTTCATTATGTCCTCTTTTTGCTTGAGGGTGTTCTTGCCTTGGCATTGGTGTTCTTTACTCCATGGTTCTTTGCAAAAGTAACAAAGTTTCCCTTGATTGTCCTTCTTAGGTTCTTCATTCTTATGGAAAGTTCTGTATGTGTGACCCTTGGACCTATCTTTAGATGTGTTAGGTTCGGACTTCTTTGCCTTGTTGATAGCTTCATCCAAGGTTTGTGGCTCAAAAGGTTTAACCATAGTTTTGATGTGATCTTTAAGTCCCTCGATGAACATGTATACTATCCTCCTTTGGGTTAGGTCAGGGACCATGACGGATAGTCTTTGAAATTGGCTTGCAAATTCTTCAATAGTCCCTGTTTGTTTTAGGTGAGTTAGTTTTTGAAAATACCACTCTTGGTCTTTTTGGTCGAATCGGTTGATAAGTTTACTTGAGAATTCTTGGTAGGAGATTATATTTTGGTGACCTAATGAGATAAATCCGTTGTGCCACCACTCATGAGCTGATCCTTCTAGGTGGAGTATGGCAGATTGTAATGCATCCTCTTCTGTCATAGGACTAAGGTTGAAGTAAGTGTTTAGTTTTTGTAACCATGCTCGGGCCGTGGTTTTTCCTTGTCCATCAAAATTTGGGATCATCATTTTATTCACTTTGTGTTTGAGTTCCTTGTTTGGAAGCCTTCCATTTCTTCTAGGGACATCATTTTTTTGACTGTCACAAAATTCTCCGAATGTTATAAGTTCCCTAATTTCAGGTTCGAGATTTGCGTAAGCTCTAGCGTTTTCCACGGCACGGTTGATGGGTTGGTCCATTTCTTCTTCTCTAGGTAATTCTTCCCTGGGTAGGAAGGTTGGCTTGGGTACTCCTGATGAAGATGACTCGTTATTTTCCGAGTGATGAGTACTTGTATCCTTCCCTTGGGTATGGTTGTCCTTGATTGAGTTCCCTAAATTTTGTAGTGCTTGTAAGAGCGCTTGGTTATTTTGACTAGTTTGTTCCATGAAACTCCTTAATTCATTTGACAATTGTTCAGCCATAGCCTTCTTGCCCTTTTTTCTCTTATACGTTAACATAAACTATTTCCCACAGGATGGCAGGATTATGCTCTGATACCACTGTAATGTCCCCTGTTGTAATCTCTTAAGTTTATAGGACTACCACTTATAATTCAATCAGGAGAGACTTCTTTCTGATTAGTTTCCTTTAATTATAAAACAAATACACTATCTCGGTGCTTTATATTAATGATACCACTTATAATGATAATCTTTCAACTCAATCAATTACCCTTATGAACTACTATATACTGACGGCACAATAATCAATACATACTCTAACTTGATGCATCTTGTTGCATGCAATCAATATATATACAACGAATATCTTCGATAATCTGTATCTCTTTGATATTATGCAATTTATTTTGCTATCTCTGATATGGCTGTGTGAATTAAGCAATGGATCTCTTGTATATAGTTTAGAGTGATGAAATAATAATTTCTGTTACCATTAGTACTTTAGAAGTATACAATGATGATGTGTTGGGTTGGATCAGACCTCCCACTCCAAGGTGAATGCTTGTCTGATGTACTGATTATAATGGCAATGTCTCTTGGTGCTGTTCCAGGTATATATCTTTTAATATATGCAACTGATTGCCTTAAGAAGGTTACTGCTCAAAGAGGATGATCTAGATAATGGTGAAATAAGAAATAGGAATGTTCGATGTTTATTACCGGTCCTCTGTTTTAATTGTGTTTCTATGCTCACCGTTGCCTGTGAATGTTTGTATATGATTCTCTGGAAGATCGCCGATATTTGTAAATTATTCCTCCTTATTCTATATCCCTTATACGCTTCCCTGCACATATGCGGATGTTACCGTTGAATCACGTATCGTCCTTATGTAATTCTTTATGTGCCTCCAGCGTGACTTTGTCTCTATACATATATATCTATAGATCGGTCTTGCACTTCCTTAGTCGCTCTTGAGGCACAACCGTTGCGATTCTTCACGGCGTCTATTCCTCTATCGGTGATTAGTTTTAATAACAAAGGGACTGAGCAATGTGTTGTCGCATACCCAACCCTCTGTCACGTCTTTTATATTGCCGGTCAACCATGGTAAACTTTTACCAAAATATTAGGTGTTTATGAGTTTATTGTTTAGTGTCTTAGTCGAGCTTGAGTTTAAGATAATCATTGATTAACAATCTTACATTTATTTATAATATTTGATTAATACTATCGACTAGTATTTTTAGATAAGGGATTGAATATATAATATATTTATTTGAAAATTAATATTATTTATTTATAATATTATAATATTTATTAATATTATAATATTATTAATAATATATCTTCCGTTATTACAATAATAATTATATATCATCACATATTATTATTTATTTAATTTAATTAATGTAATTATAATTATAATTATATATTTAATATATTTTTATAATGATTAATGTATTATTATTTATTTAATCTAATCAGTGTAACCATAATAATAATAATAATTATAATTATAATTATTATTTTTAATTATTTAATTATTTAATCTTATGTTTTAATTCTTATTATCATTTAATTCCGCTCTGGGAAGGGGACATTACAAAAAACACATGCATTTGGAAGTAAAACGGACTCTTGGGATGCAAATACATGAGTTATTTTGCATATAAATGTCTTGAAATGAATCCTTGAGCAAAAACACAGCCTCTAGATGCATTTACATGCAATGTTTGTGAGTGTTTTGAGCATGAATGGAGACCTCCAGCCAAAACGCACTCTCAAGATGCAATAACATATGTTATTTTGGCATGTAAATGACTTAAATAACCTTTCCAAGAAAAAAAACACACTCTACACATGCTTTTACATGTCATGTTTTTGCATGAAATGATGCCCTAAGTGCAAAACGCACTCTCCAAGTGCATATGCATGCTATGTTTTTACTTGCATTGGACTTGAATGATGTTACAAAGTAAAAACGGATTCTTGGGATGCATTTACATGAGTTATTTTTTCATGCTTTTGTCTTGAAAGAACTTTCCCAACCAAAACGCACTCTCCAAGTGCATGCGCATGTGTTATTTTTGAATGTTTTTGGCTTGAAAAGACATTCCCAGCCAAAACGCACTCTAAAACACTTCCCAAGCAAAAACGAGTTCTAGAGATGCTTTTACATGTTTTATTTTTGGCATAAAAACCTCTTTGTAAACACTTCCTAGCCAAAACGCACTCTAGAAGTGCAATAACATGTCATGTTTTTGACATAAAATGAAAAGCTCACTCTCAAGATGCAATGACATGTTTTGTTTTTGACTTTGAAAACATTTAAAAACAACTCAAGTGTAAAACACACTCTAGAGAGGCATTTACATGTAAAGCAAAAGACGTGTAAAAGTCATTGACATGTAAAGTGGACTCTTGGAGAGGCATTACATATATGCGAAGGCATATTTTAAACAAGTTTTCCCTTTTTTGTTTTAGAATGTTAGATCCCATTTTTTCCCATTTACATGCAACATTGTATTTTGCTATTTAAGACAAACTTTTCATTTGGACATTTCATGGTCTAAGTTCTATATTTTAGGCAACATGATCTAATCTCTCTATTTTAGGCAATTCATGGGCTAAACTCTTTATGTTATTGGCTATCTATATCTCTATGCTATGGAAATGCCTTTAAATCACTAAAACAAGTTTTATTTTAAACATTTTTTTGTGTTCTTTTTAAATCCAATTTTTTGTAGTTTAAATCCCAATTTTTTCAAAAAATCTTGTCCTTTTAGATTGCCGATTTTTTCATCAAAAGACTTTTGCTGCTATGAATGCTACTTATATAGGCTAGTCTAGAGGGATGACAAGATTGGAGAAGAGCCCAAGAGATGAGATGCTAATAAGGTAAAGGGTTATTGACAGGCACAAATGTTGCATTGAAAGAGACCTTTTTTGGTTTGTAAAAACATCAAATATAAGTGCCGCTAAGATCCCAACCATGCAGCTTATGGTTTATGTTCTGTTAGCGTATTAATAGCTAAGCCTCCCAAATTATAGTGAGCACAAAAGGACCTTGCTTTATGCTTACTTTTGTATCATGCATTTTTCTTCTTTAGCATGTCTATTTTTAGTCGTGATTTGAGGGTTTCTCACACGCTTTAATGAATTTGTTTGAATTCTATTATAGTAATGCTTGGTCTTAGGGTTTTATTAGTATTTTTCTTTGCATAGGCCATAGTTATAGTTCAATTTGTCTTTTAAGTCGGTAAGTAATATTAATTTATTCTAATTGTACAATTGTACCCTATATTTGGGTATATGGTTGAGCTTAATGTGCTATTTGTGGATTACTTAAAAAATTGAGATGAAAATGGAGAGTTGTTAAGATGTAATGCCTTTGGGCTTTTATGTCACTAATAAGGGGTTTATCTTTTCCATCAAATTCAACTAGGACTTGCACATTACCTCCTCTATTGTTATGCTACATGCAGAATAATATGTGGTAATCTACCTGATTCAACATTTAACATATGCACAATTAAGCACGTAATGTTTCTCCAGGGGATTTTAACTTCACAAGACAATTCTGGATGTTTTGCCACTTGAAATCATCCAATCTGATGAGAAAAATAATGTTAGCTCACCAATTATACAACTTGTCTTTTATTTAATGAAACCAGATTGTGCTTTTTGTTTTGCGAAGGATATCATGTTAATTTATTGTTGTGGGTGCAGAAATATTTTGGATACTCCTCGTTTCGACCTTATCAAAAACAAATCATACAAGAGATACTAAAAGGAAGAGATGTCCTCGTTATTATGGCTACTGGAACTGGGAAATCTTTATGGTAAGGTCCTTTAAAAATCTGTTGCTTAAGTGTGTAAACCTTGCTTAAGATCATTAATTGTGTTGGAACTTTTACTAAAGTAGGGGCTTATGCTGCTGACTGACAATCTAATTTACTTCATTAATCAACTCCAAAAATTTCCCATCGTATGTTTTGTTCTCTTCTTTATACAAAAAATTGGGGCAGTAATTTTAAACTGGCAGTTATTGACTTATTTTTTGTAACAATGTCGAAGCATGAGCACATTTATATTTCCTTTTACAATGCATAAAAGCTTACCAACGGATATCACTAGCATTTTCTGAGCAAGAAATACCCTTTCTTCACACACACACACACACACACACACATATATATATTGGTAAGTGCTACCTTATGGGGGTAGCTCCCTATATTCATTGAAGAAAGCCATGTACATAGCAAATAGTTGCATGATGTGCAGGAATTGATGCTGATGGTAGAAAAATCCAACTACTGCCCCAATTTGAACCATCCTCTCCATGACACCATGAACAATTGGCTCCTCATTATCGTTTACAAAGGCCAAGAATTCTTTGACATTATTCTTCCCCCACCTTGTTTGAAAAGATTCTAAGCTTTCTGGAGCTTTGTGTGCTTGCCAACAATAGTTAGATCAAGAAAGCCCAACATTACTTTGGAGGTCGGCAAGACAGGAACAACATCAACTGCATCACATACTGAAATAAATAATTCCTCCCGCACATTCTTGCCAGCCACCCTCACACCCCACGAAGAGTCTCCAAGAATTTGGACAACTGGAGTCGGAAATTTTTTGAGCACCTCTCCATTGTGGACATGGTCAGCAGACCCTTAAATCCACCCTAAAGATTCTCAGTATCACAGCCTTAGCTTCCTCTTGTTGGACTATGAAAATTAAATCCATTTGCTTATCTGGGGTTTCATTAGCACACCTACAACAATTCCCAAAGTTCAACACCATTCTTCTCAGAGCCCAACCTTGCACCACAAATCAGATCAGCTGAAGACTTAAGGCGATTCTCCTATCCGCTTGACAATCAATCCACAAACTGCCAATATCATCTCTTGGCCTGCTTTAAATAGAAATTGTTGCCTAAAACAACAGAACTTTCGAATCCAAGCCGAATCCAATGCAAATACAGGCAACCTCGAATCAGCATGAATGATCCGGAAAGCCAGTCAAGGATTGTCCCATCAATCCAATCCTAGAAGGCCAGGTGTTGATAGATAACTTTCTAGAGGAAGTTTTTCCCAAAAATCATGAGGAAAACGTGAACATGACAAGCTCTTTGTGAGGCAGAGAGAAAGTTAATCGTATATTGTGAAAGGCTAGCAACGCACCAAGAAATCACTAATATTATGATCACTGCCAGTACTCATCTGTGATATTTTGATGATATTTTGTGAGCAGCTCAGGCAAAACAGTGAAGGATTTTTTGGGTATGTTGGATTTAGATATGTAGTATATTTTAATGAACCGGGTTGCTTTAATTTTTGAAAGAGAATTGTATTTCCAGATCAGAAATAAAATCTGGAATTTTTAACTGTATTTTCCGAGTATCATCTATTTTTCTTGCATTGAAAGTATTGCAATATTACCTATTTATCTGCACTATATTTGTCATTTGAAAACATTGCAAAAAGCATCTAAAATACATTCCAAAACCACAAAAAAAAATACAGAACACAAACAGGGCCACATATTATTCGTGCTTATTTTGTAGGAGTCAGTAAGTTTGATATGGATTCTTCCACTCTTGTAGACATTTGGGTGATTTGACAAAATATTTGGCTATGAAATTTGTTGTAGAGACTATCATTTTAAAGTTCTTGAGTAGTGTATTTGGTCTTCCCTTGTAGCTATACAAATCTTTTTTTGTAGATTAATTTGTGGAGTCAAACATAAGCCTTTTTTTTTGTCTAGCAAGGAATCCTTGTTTCTCACATTCCTTGATATTGTGCTTCCTCAATTTAATCAATGTCATTGCATAACAGATAAATGATGCCTTTCAATGCATTGAGTGACAAAGACTGGCTCTTGGATTGAAGAAACAAGTTGTAAGGATCATCCTGTCCTAACTAAGAAATAATAGATTGCAAGAAGATAATAATAACATTTGAACTCAGAATTCAAGGCTCTTTTTATTTTACTTACCAATACGAGGTATTGATTACTCAATAGATACATTACAATTTTAAGAAGGTCCATATGAGACGTAAATCAGAAGCCAATTTGGGCTCTTCTGTCCTGGGCATTAAGTGGTCATGAGGATCAAACCTCTATCCGTATGGGATATGACTGAATAAGTGGTCTTTCGAATCATACCTCTATCCATACGGATTAGGAAAAGAGTAAGTGATTTTTAGACCATACCTCCGTCCATACAAGATGGGTTCTCATAAGGACAGGAGTACGTAAATGCTCTAATCAAAGACCTACGCTCATTGGACCATTATGAGTCCTAAGTACCTAACATGAAATATCATAGACTATCCAAGAACTGTGCCAAGAATTTTTGCATGGTTAACAATAGTTTAAGGTCCGCACCCTTCCTTGGGTTCAGACATACAACCAATTGCGAGACCACCGAGAATTTGTTTAAGTCTGTACCCCTTCTTGGTTTTTGTGCATCCGGCCAGGTACATGTACCTTTTTGAGTATCAGGTATGTTGGATAGTGTAGGTTATAGGTTTGTTCATTAACAATGTAATATTTTCACTCTTAGCTATATCCAAGACACTTGGGTACTGGGGACATCCTTCGTCACCCAGATTGTCTACATACCCTGTCTCCACGAGATCAAGGTGTTCATGGATTCACACTCTGCTAGTGGTATGTGGTTCTGGTTTAGCTATGTTTGATGTAACTATTGCGGAATCCCAGATCTTTCGGGGCATTCTTTTCAATTCCATACAGTTCTTGGCTGTTACACTCACCCAGGCGAGCTGGGCGGATCCTAAGTTATCCACTATAGACACTAGCAGTGTTTTCCGTACAGTTATAGTTAAACATGTGTAAAGTTTCCCTTTGTGGATGAATTTCCAACAAGCATTAAGTAGACCATTTATTTATGTGAAAACGAGCCCTCATCAATATTTGATAAAGGGAGTTATTATAAGCATCCGATTGATTTGGATCAATTATCGCTGCATAGTAAGGATTGACCAAGAATAACTACAGAAGCACCAAAAAATATTGATTAAGACAAGTGATTACAAACAAAGATTAACCATGGAAGGAAGCAATTGTACAAGTAAAAAGCAGTTTACATTATAAACTAATCCATATCATAAGGATATATGATTTGTATAACAAACTGATTTGTTTATACCTTGAAGAGGTACAATTTGGAAGGGATATGTCTCTTCAACAATCGAGAGGTACTATCCCTTCGATAGTGCAAGGTACCTAAGGAAATTGAACTCATTCTATCCAACATCATTGGATTACTTCTTATTTTATTTATACCCTTATTGGATTGCTCTAATGAGCAATTGGCCCTAGTGTCAATCGGTTCCCTATATGTAAGGTACGTAATCAGAAAGAGCACCATTGCTGCAAGCATATAAGGACTAATCAGAAGCAGTGTTATACTGCTATAAGTGAAACCTTTCATCTTTGCATAATTGTCATCAATCATATCATAGACATCAGAGATAATCTTAACATCGTTTGCATCGTACTAAGTGCAGATATATAGACCAAAAATCATGTTGGATATACCTAAGTGTTCAATCATAGATAGTATTGATATTGTTCTCATATATCATAAATATTGTATTCTCAGTCTCTTGGTAACTTATGTGTGTACAAAGGTACAAGTCTTGGCCCTGTTACGAGAAGTATGTGGTAAGTCCTAAAATTTCATGGACAAGTTGGTAACATACAAGGGCCACACAAAAACCAGATTTCAAGAGTGAAGTTAATGTTATAAAAGTGAGACAGTGCATTCCTATTATGAAATCAGATTAAATCATGACTGACCCCCATTAAACAGACTGACTAACGACCCTAAGTTGGGTGCCAAGCAAAGATAATTATTTTAAGGAATCTTTTGCCTGGCTGAAGAAAAGGATAAATCTGGGAGTTGTAATTAGTTAATGATGATAAAGCATCAGTCATATAAATAGCGTAGAAATGGGAGATAAAGAGACAAAAGTTTCAAAAGCAATATATATGTGATTATCAAGGAGAAATGATATTTAAAGAATTAATCTATTAAGGTAATAAACCTGCATTGATACATATGTATAAGTTCTATGTGGTGATAATAAACAGATATGTGTTTTATTAAGGTGTGATTATATTCAAGCAGCTGTGGTCTTTACTGAAGGGGCACAGGAGTTAAAAACCAACAACCTTAGTTATCAAAAGGCAACAGTGACCCCACGAAGACAATACCTCTAAGGAGGAGGTGCAACTATAGGAAGACATGGCTCTTCCGATTCAAGGGTAAGATATATATTGAAAATTGGCAATCATGAAAAGATGGGAATATGAATAATCAACAGCAGAAGAAATATATATATATATATATGTTCAGCAATATCCTCAATCAACCGAAATAAGAACGCAACACAATCAAGCAATAAAATATTGAGCAGTCTCTGTCAATCAGCATTCTTCTACAGGATTAAGTAGGGCAATTGAATCTATTTGGAGCAAAAACAATCAAAGGGAACATATTGAATCATGGGAGATATAGAGCAATAGCATTTTGATAAAACTCTCCAAATCGAATGAGATTATATATCCTAACATTGTTGACACAGCTGGTATGTTTGAAGAAGAATACACTCGATCTTAGCTTCAGAAGATACTCTGCCCTAAATGCCCAACCCCTGCCTTCTCTTTTCACCTGCTCTTTTTCAAACAACCCTAATTTTCTTTTGTAAGAAAGGCACAGATCAGAACTAGAGAGAGACACATATATTAGCGCTGCATTCACTACCCCAGATGATGCCTTACTTTTCCATTCGTGCCTTCTTTATACTTGCTTCCAGTTGGTGGAGCATGGTGGCAAATCCTTCCAGAAGTGTTTTAGAATAGTATAAATCAGATTTTCCCCTGTTTAAAGCTGCCCACGTTGGCTATAGACGTTAAAGCGTGGCTCTTCATCAACCATGTTTACCATTGACGCCTCTTCCCTCTCAAAACTGGATGCATTTTATTCTTCCCGTGTGCTGCATTTCTCCACAATTATTGTTCTATAATGATATATTGGCTTTTTGAAACATATATAATTGTTTCTCCATGTCATGCAATTTTTTGTTGAGTGTATTGGGGAGCTTTAATATAAGTGACTTTTAAAGGATGTTTATTTTTATTTTTAAAATTTTTTTTCTTCTCACCTATGATGCGATCCTTTCCTCATTCGACTATATAGGTATAGTTTTATGAATGTTTGTAAATATATTGTTATTGTTTCTATTCATAAACTTATTGTTTATTTTTATTAATAAATGTTATTACTTTTTTTTTTAATTACATTAATGAATATATTTTTTATAACTTATTGATATTACTTGAAGCTTATTTTGATTACTTATATCGTTTATTCATTATATTATTAGATAATTATTGTAAATACCTAGCTTAATATTATAATATATTTTTGTGACATTTTTATGAGTATTTGAATAAAATCGGAACTCCAATTATCATCCTAAATGGCAAGTTAATATAACATTGTCTATTTTATTTAAAAATTTGGACTAATATTAAAATGATATATATATATATATATATATATATATATATATATATATATATATATATATATCAAACAATTCCTAATGTCTTCTCCTGCGTAACCAAAATATTAATGTATTTGCCAAGAAATCTTTTTTTATATATGAAAATTGTAAATGTTAGCCTATAAGGGGTCGTGACATTGTAAATGATTAAAGACACAAAAATGATCAAACTCATCCAAGTGTATGTCCAAACTAGTGTTAAAATTTTTGGAAGGTGGAAATTGGTAGAGACCTTAGAATGCTTGCGTTCTCACTTATGCAAAAATTGAATTAAAATGAAAAATGGCAGACTTTAAAGGTGCGTGTTCTCACCTAGTCTATAAAAAAATATAAATTGTTGAAAAGTTTAAAGTGAATTTGATATAGAGGAGCGAAAGGGACTCATTCATAACTAATGCTAAAAAGCAACTTTTAAGTGAAAAATGACAAAGATATTGAAAGTGTGTACTCTCTCTTAGTGTACAATAAGCAATTTTCTTTGAGAAATGTCTAGACAAGTGCTTGAAAATATGAGCAACTGTAGATTGCAAAATACAATTGTTTCTACAAATATGCGTGTGGATTGGAATGCACGATCTGAAAGTTCAAAAGACAAAGGTTTTTAATTGTGAATTTTAAGGTGCTTAGTGCTCTACTCCAACAAGCATGAAACACATACCTCCCTGATGCAACCCTACACGGTGCTCTCATTCTACAAAAGGGGGCCAATGCTTGTAGAGTGTCTACATATTTGTGACTTGTTAGAGCAACACAATGCAATCCACCATGAGCATTGTGATACATTGCACAACCATCAAGTAACATTGGTTTGCTACTACAAGCACCCAAGAATAATTAGATTTAACTTTTTAAATTAATTTACCATTTCTTGATGTGAGTTTTGTTCCACTCCAACATGCAAAATCGAATACTTAGCATTCCGAGATGAAATACCAAATCTCCAGCTCTCTCTTGAATAAGGATGCTCATATGCTAAACAATGTATATGGATTGTGTGATCAAATGAGACAACCTCAAGGTTCCTTCTTATTGTGGACTCTCACTCAGTTCTTTTGATGTGATATGTTGGTTATCACAAAGGGACATACACTGTTCAATCAATGGATATCAACTTGACTTTAACTTCTTCCAACCAACAAAACTGCAAAGGATAAGGGTCTAGAAAGCTAATCTACTCTTAGAATGCAAGAAACTGTGGATGTCTTTGTGACTCTACTAGACTTAGTTTAGCCATCGACATCAACCAAGCTAGTGCAATCTCCTTAGGTAAATGTAAGATGTTCAAACTACCACCATTCCATTAACACTATCCATCGATGCATATCAATGTGCAAGCATTAATCGAAGTTAAGTTCATAAATATGCCATTCGACCACGCAAGGCATACTTACAATCAACAAGCAGCTAATGGTTTGGTCTAAGTGAGTTCACCAAAGATGCATCCAAAATATCTTTCATTCAACTAAACACTACTTCTAATCAACATGAAATAAAATCTTATTCTAAGTGGGGAAATCTAGAAACCATACAATGCTCCAAAGAAACACAAGTAATCCACCATTAAGATCAACAATGAATCAACAATTACTTTGATAGCATTATGGCAACAATTTCAACAAGTCTCCTACTCTACTCTCTAATCTTCATGTGTTACAAATGAGAAGGTCTTGGCCTTTTATAGTTGTTCAAATACAATGAAGGGCCAAGATTAATTCAAGATCAAGGGCCAGGATTATGCCAACACTGACCTAATCTACCTAATTGTTACAAGCATTAAATGCTCTTCTAATTACTGTAATGTCCCCTTTTGTTATAACTTATAAAATTGGGACTATAAACTTGCAAAGATCAATTGCAAGAGGCTTCTTTTCTCAAAGTCTAAATTAACACTAAGGATGATGAACTATGATACCACTTCTAAATGTTTAGGCTATGTAATTGATAGGATATATGAGACAATATCACTGCTATCTTTAATTCAATAGTTAGGTAAATACAAATGATTAGGTCTATACATCGGCACTTAGTGCAATAATGAGAAGGTTATCTTGCTACCTCTGATATGAAGGTTGACAAATATGAAAAGATGATCTTAATATCAATATGTCTCATTGCTAAATGATATTAACCTTCACTGGCATGATGTAATGACCCTTGGTTGGCTACCTCAAAAGGATGGGACAATTCCTTTGTCAAGTAATTGCACTTGACTGAGTATTGGGAATTACATGAGATTATAACTGCTCTCTCTAATGTAGCAATATAAATATATACACAATGATATAGATATTCATAGCAATGTCTGGTATTCTGATATGCGACATGCTATGTATGTGATGTCCTCTATTCCTTAGAGCGATGATAATTTTATGATGTCTCTTGCGTAAGCACCTTACTAAGAACTTGTACGTGCTTTCTCCTTTTATAGTGAATTAGAATTGAATGATCACTTGTATAACGAAACCCTTAAGGCTTCCTCTATTGCGATACTAGGCCAGTCCACTGAAGGATTTTTATCGTCTAATGGAAGCACCTCCCTTCAATCTCCAACACCGATGCTCTTCAAGTGACTTCTGTTGATGCCTTCACTTCCGTATATAGTCGCTAACTCTAAGGAAATATTGATGTGTCCTAAAATCTAATGATTGTATTGTTGGCATAAAAGTTGTCATTAGATAAGTGTAAAGCAAACATCAATCCCACCGGTAAACCAGTAGATCACTCATACTCCTTAATAGGCACTGGTAGACCGAACAGAGTATATGCATCGGTAGACCAAATAGAGTGTCTACAACTGGTTTTCTAGAACATACAGGGGATACCAAGTACAAGATTGATACCAGTCGACTGCATGTTAATCCGCACCGGATTATACGGAGCTTTCTGAGTTAAAACCGGACTATACGGAGCATTCACCATTTAGAACTGGAGTTAGTTTTATTTCTACATGGATGTTTCAAGGTAAACTCAAGATCATCTCCCAAAGTTTTTTTTGCTGCATGATTTATGAGTGAGTTTACAACTTGGCGGTACTATGAGTTGAGCTTTTATTAAGATTAATTTCTTATAAATACAAGTCATAGGACACAAAAGAAGCGTTGTTGAAGATACAGAACAAGAGAGAGATATCTTTTGAGAGAAGTTAAGGTCACAAGGGGTGAAGGACAAAGAGGTTCAACAGCCAAGCAGAGCAGGAAGGGTAATAGGTATGATCTAATCAGATAGAAAGTGTCAATTTAGATCATTGCTTTTATATTGTTAAAGCATATTCAAATCCCTCTATCAGGGTGAACCCTAATATGTTCGTTGTATAAATCCCTTAATCGGGTAACATCTTAATTGGTGTTTAAAGGCCTTTTGCAAGGCGACTCCTAATAGAGTTAAGATCTTAACAGGTCTTCTACCAAATCCCTTTACTAGGTAGCACTCTTACAAGTGCTTTGTAAGCTCTTAACAGGGCACCTTTATTACTGTAGTAGTAAAGTTGTGAGCTTTGTCTCCCCGTGGTTTTTTCCTTCTAACCAAGGGTTTCCATGTACATATGCTGTGTTGATCTTAGTATTTTTATTTCTGTTTATGAATGGTTAATTACATTCTGTTTATTCTGCAAGAATCTATATACAAGGTTTAATTGAGATATAAATAGTATTTACTGACTCACCCCCCCCTTTCAGTAACCGGTTAGGAATAACAATTGGTATCAGAGCTTTAGGTTCTCAAAGATATAAAGCTTAACCGCTTGAGTAAAAGATCATGGAGGGTTACAAGTATCAGAAGCAGCTTGAGGAAGCCAATGACATCATTGCCTCTCTTGAGAATAGGCTGAGAAGATCCCTTACTAAAAGAAAGGAGTTGGCTTTGCAGTTGAGAGAGAGCAATGAAATGATTGAGGAATTCTCTGGGCAAAGTGGAGTAGATGAAGTTGAGGAGGCAGTCTCTGAGCTTATGGAGAGGAATTAGATCTTAACCAATCTGATCTCCAACCTGAAAAGGGAGCAAGAGGATAATGCCCTAAGAATGACTGAACTAATTGAAAAAAAGAGGAAAGCTGAACATGAAAGAAACACTGCAGTGAAATCTCTAGCAGCCTCTGAGAGAGCAAGAAATGTGGCAGGAGCAGTAAGATAAAGTGATTTTGTCGTTCTGCAACTTTAAGAAGACATGCAGATAGTCACTCAAGAAAATGCAAACATGCAAAAGAATTGGCATGAGAAAGATGATGCATGCAAGAGGTTGGCAATTGAACTGTATCAACTAAAGCAACAAGTAAAGGAACTCAAGGAAAGAAATGAGACACTTTGAAGATACAACGAAAGTTCTGAAAAGCTTAATGAGCAACTGAAAGCTCAAAGAAAGCACAAGGATCCCACAGGACTTGGGTTCACCGGTCAAAGCACCAAGGAAACCGGTGAGTCATCTGGAGACAAGAAAGGCAAGAAGGAAAAGAAGAAACCGCTGGAACAAAAGGGTAAAAAGATCTTCAATACCTCTTGCAATCACTGTGGAAAATCGGGCCATAAAACAAGTAACTGCAAAAATGCACTGGTAAAGCTAACTAACAATTACTGCAAAAACTGTTACAAGTATGGCCACAAGACCTCTGAATGTAGGTCTCGTCCCAATAGTGTGTCCAGTGGAAGTAGGGGAATCTTCAAAGGCTATTGCTACGCCAACAAGTTTGGACACAAGGCTGATGAATGTAGATCTAAAACAATGGCATTCAGATCCCCACTGAGACCGATATTCCCAAAGAGGAATGAGAACCGGATCACAACCAATTGTGCTAACTGTGGCATGCATAGCCAGAATGACTCCTAGTGTCATTCACCAAAGAAGACATGGGTAAATCCATGGAAGGCAACCGGGATAGTCTGTTACACCTGCAACAAAGTTGGACACCTGGACAAAGATTGTAGGAACCAGCCAGTGGACAAAAGAAGAGGATTGGTCAAACCGGTGAAGAAGACCTTGTCTCCCAATCAAAAGGACAACAAGGGAAAAGAGACCGAGAAAGAAGTCAAGAAGATTTGGTTCAAGAAGGAATCAAAGAGCTCCGTTGAGGAGAAGACAGAGGGAAGATCATCGTGTGTTGATGGTGATATCTCTTCAGCAAACTGAGCCTAAAAGGCTTAGAGGGAACTGGTAGCCTGTCTACTGTTCCCGGTAGGACTGGTGAGCAACAAACTCACTCAGTTAGTAAGTAAAACCGGACAGGTGAGTGTTGATCAACCGGGGTTTGTTCAACAGGAAAAAACCTGAATACCGATTGGCGAAAAAGGAAAGAAAGGTTAGGTAAGGTAATTAATGTTATAGCCGCTAACAAATAGTTACTGTTTGGTAATTACTGTTATACCCTAAATCTATATAAAGGAAGGAGGATTACTCATTTTCTTTTACTTTGCGATTTGTGATTTATAATTTCTTATACTTGAGTAATATTTTCGTGCTTTGATCATCGATAGGTTATATCTGTAAGACCGATCAAGCGACTTTCTGAGTAAACCGGTTGATAATAATGGCATCATCATCATCTGTCGCTAAGTTAATTCAAGGAAATCAATTCGAACGACTTGTCTACAATATCATGGTAGTTCAGAATAGGGAAAACGACATGTCTGGTGTAGCGTCATCTGTGCCTGATGAAGTTCTAATGAGTGAAGATGTCACTGCTTTCATACATGCGAAGCAAGAAGAATTGGGTGAAACTTTCATTTGAAGCGAGTACCTCTCGTTGTGCACAGACGAAAAGCTTCAAGATAAGTACGCAAAGCTGGTATCTTTAGGGCTGATAAACAAAGTCTGTTACCCAACCGTGTTTCGACCGGATTGGATACGACTGGTTCTTAGTCGTGTGCATGAACCTGGTTTTTGGCTTGCGAAGGGAGCATGCACTCAAATCACCAAGGAGGACTTGCACAGAGTGATCGAGTACAATGACAAAGGGGAAGCCCTCACCCTAAGAAGAATTTCAAATGTCGTAGTCGCAAAGTTGACCAAATCAAAATTTGATAGTCGGCTAATGATAGTCAACGATATTGAAGATGAAGGAGTTTCGTTCGCATCTACAGTGATAGGTTATAAAATCTATCAATCAAGCAACCTGAATAGTGTGCCGGGAGGAGCCATTCACACCGCTCACCAGATCATGTGCGACAACGCGCAATATGATCTTTGTGCAATGCTTCGAGGACAGATTTTTGAGAATCTGAAGAAGCTCAGTATTGTGAAGAAAAAGTTCTTGAAATATGGAACCCTACTGGTATGCTTGTTCTTTTATTATTCTAACTTCTTTTCGGGAATAGGCAAGGTGACATGGGGAACCGATCGAGTAGTCATGATTCAGATCAGTGAAATGGCCAACCAACTGGGAAACCAGTTCAGTAAAGTTATGACTGACTATTTTGAGGCATTCCAGCTGAGGATGCACGCTAGGGAAAGAGTTCCCTCAACTATTGTTGACTCCTACAAAGACGAGGTGTGTTTCCTAGTCTCTACCAATCACTGCATCATACAGGCAGTTGAACCACGAACCGGGTATGCTCTTGAACTAGGGTATGAAATCTCTGCAAAAACAGCTAAGGCATATGTAGATGCCCTACAAGGCAGTGATCTGGATCTGTCAACATACCCGTTTGGGACCTTTGAAGAAATTCAATAGAATCTGAAGAAAAAGGCACTGATTAAGAATGTATATGTGAAAAGGACCCCTACACGGAAGACGAAACCGGCAGCAAATCAACCCAAAGTTCAAAGGAAGAGAGCATAACAAGCGACCAACACTCAATGGGAAGAACAGGAGGAAATTGAGATTGAAGACACAACTCCTCTTCTTCGAAGAAGGAAATTTGTTAAACTGGTGAAGGAAGATGCACCGAGAGGAAGAAAACCCACAATTGATGAATTTGTGGCAAGGTTAAAGAATTCAGGTGGTATGGCATCAGTTGGAAGGAGGTATAAACTGGCAAATGAAGAAGATAGGAGGAAAATAGAAGAAGCCGTAGTTTATTGTATTCATAAGTTCCATCTCACTCCCACTGAACTTCATAAGGTCGTCCTTGATGATCTCTAGGAGATTCTTGAAGCAAGATGGAAAGCTTCAATGGAAAGAGAAAAGGAGCTAAGGATAAAGGCTCTGCTTGAGGTTTAGAACCATCTTACTCTGGACGAGGCCACTCATCAAGCAGAATTGCACAAGCAAAACTTTCTGTTAATAAAAAGGGTAAGTCAAATGCTTGTTGGAGAAGTGGACAAGGTACACGAAGAAGGTGTTGCAACATGGACGAAGCTTCTTCAAACCCAACAACAGGCAGAAGAAGCATGCCAAAAGACCACTGAGCCACCGGTCAAAGAAACCGGTAAAGGAAAGAGAATTCTGGGAGCTGAGGGTCAAGTCAAATCTAAGGTATCGACTGAACCGGTCATTGTCGATATCACTAATGACAAAGGTGGCGATTCAGCTCTACCAACCATTCTTGTATCTCCAGAAAAAGGTAAGGCTCGCACAATGACTGTAAATGATATTGTAGATGAAGTAATGGATTTTGGTGAAGTAGCCAATGCGGCTAAATGGTTTAGTGTGCTAGGAGAGGAAGATAAACAAGTAGTAATAGTGGCTCTGTTGGAAACCTTTTTGGATTTCAACAGAGGTCCAAGAGACAATAGTTCAAAATTTCCTCTTGAATTGAATACTAGACTTATGAATAAATGGAGAACCAGTCTAGGCACCAACAATAGAATTGTTAAGGAGACACTGTCATAGGTACAACCTGGTCTCAGTGAAGAAACTATTAAACTTCTAATGAAGTATCCATGAATTTGGATACAAAGAATAGAGTTGCCAAGATAGTAAATGGTTATGAGAAGGAAATCTATAAAGAGACACTAGATTTTTGGCAACAATATGACTTCAGTGCTCTCAAGGCAATAGGTCCATAGGATCAACCTGAAACAGTACTAGAACCACCGGTTCAATTCATTGCTTGTGAAGAACCAACAATCGGTGAGCAGGAAATTCCTAAGGAACAGTTCACATCCGGTGAACAAGTGAATCTGGGAGAACAAGTTCTATCAGAGGAACAAGTACTGGGAGAATCATCGGTCAAGATGACTACTGACAATACAACAGGTGAAGAAGAAATTGCTGTGGTTGAGCTACATACAGTTGAAGAGCAACACACAGAGGAAGCCCCACCAAAAGAGCAAGTACAACAAGAAGAAGATGCACGACTAGAAGTAGAGGTACTACTGGAAGGGGAAGTACAACAAGAAGTAGAAAGACCAACAGAAGAGGTCCCATGAGAAGAGGAGGTCCAACCGGAAGAGGTGGTAATATGGGAAGAGACAGTACAACTGGGAGATGAAGGAAATCAAGAACAACAGTTTAAACAGGAACACGAGTTACTTGTACATATTGAACAAGAACAACCGGTACTGGAGCCAAGGCAAAAGGAATAGGTAGATGTTCCAAGCTCATCCTCATCCAAGAGGAAGTTAACCTTTGCAGCAGACATTGAAGCCAAAAAGAGCAAAGTTAGCGAAATGGTGGTTGACATAAGCAAGATGTCAACTAGGCAACTAAAGGAGCTAACAAAGAGGAAATGGGACATGGTTCTCACCAGTGTTAACAACATCCTATACAACTTTGTACCGGATGCAGATATTGATGAAGATGAACTTGTTATTGATCAACTGGAGATCTTTGCACAAACAATAGGAGAAGATGTCACCGATCCGGAGACAGTTGCCATTGATCACTATGAGAAGAAGAGAATAAAAATTCTCCACAAACAGGTTGAAGAGATAAAGGTAATAGTATCTACCAACATAAGGGTACTCCAACAACAATTACAGGTTGCAGGAAGTCTAATGACAAGGACTTCAAATTTTGATATTTTTGTTCAAGATATCACAAAAAAGTCATCTAAGACTTCTGAAGACATAAGAGTTTTGTCTTCCAAATTTGATATAAAGACCACATCAACAAAAGATTTCAGCATGGAAATGACAAGCCTAGCTCTCATTCTAAGAAAGGCAATTGAAGAAAGAACTAAGAGAATCCAAGATCTCATTGGATTTGAATTATTTTTGGCCCCAACATATGATTTAATGCAACAAACTGCAACAGAGGCTGGAAATCTGATCAAGGAATTGGACTACAAGACTGTAAAGGACATGGAAAATATAATTGTATCGCTGAAAGCAGCACAGAAAAATCTAGAACATGTCATCGGTCAATGGAACACTTTTCTTCATACAACGAAGAAAGTTTACAAGGACATCTTCACCAAGTTACAGATGTAATCCAAAAGCATAATCCTTTGTCCTATGGAGGCAAAAAGTGGAAGATGATATAAGAGAAGGTCAGACGGGAGAAGAAGATCAGGATGGAGAGATCAGAAAGAGACGGAGTAGATTCAGCTACAAAGCAGAAGGCAACACAAGGAGTAGATTCAACTACAAAGAAGAAGGCAGCACAAGAACAGGGGAAGTCTACAAGACAGGGAATGAACGCTGCTGAGAGAGTGATGCTTTTCCACCAATGTCAAAGGGGAAGATTGTTGGCATATTTAAGTTGTCATTGGATAAGTGTAAAGCAAACATTAATCCCACCGGTAACCGGTAGATCACTCATACTCCTTAATAGGCACTGGTAGACCGAACAGAGTATATGCACCGGTAGACCAAACAGAGTGTCTACAACCAGTTTTCTAGAACATATAGGGGATACCGGATACAAGATTGATACCGGTCGACTGCATGTTAATCCACACTGAATTATGCAGAGCTGTCTGAGTTAAAATCAGACTATACGGAGCATTCACTGTTTAGAACTGGAGTTAGCTTTTTAACAAGAGTTAGTTTTATTTCTATGTGGATGTTTCAAGGTAAACTCAAGATCATCTCGCAAAGCTTTTTTTGCTGCATGATTTATGGGTGAGTTTACAGCTTTGTGGTACTATGTGTTGAGCTTTTATTAAGATTAATTTCTTATAAATACAGGTCATAGGACACAAAAGAAGTGTTGTTGAAGATACAGAGCAGGAGAGAGATATTTTTTGAGAGAAGCTAATTTCACAAGAGGTGAAGGACAGAGAGGTTCAACAGCCAAGCAGAGCAGGAAGGGTAACATGTATGATCTAATCAGACAGAAAGTGTCAATTCAAATCATTTCTTTTATATTGTTAAAGCATATTCAAATCCCTCTATCAGGGTGAACCTTAATAGGATTGTTGTATAAATCCCTTAACCGGGTAACATCTTAATTGGTGTTTAAAGTCCTTTTCCAAGGCGATTCCTAACAGAGTCAAGATCTTAACAGGTATTCTACCAAATCCCTTTACCGGGTAGCACTTTTACAAGTGCTTTGTAAGCTCTTAAAGGGCACCTTTATTACTGTAGTAGTGAAGTTGTTAGCTCTATCTCACCGTGGTTTTTTCCTTCTAACTAAGAGTTTCCACGTACATATGCTGTGTTGATCTGAGTATTTCTATTTCTGTTTATGAATGGTTAATTACATTCTGTTTATTCTGTAAGAATCTATATACAAGGTTTAATTGAGATAGAAATAGTATTTATTGATTCACCCCCCCTCTCAGTAACCGGTTAGGAATAACATGTATCCCTTCCCGCTGGTGTGTAATGTTGATTGGGTGGTGTGTTGATTAGGATGAAAATAAGAAAAACCTGTTGTAATCTCCTCTCCCCGTTTTCAAGGCTGATGTCTTCTTATAGTCTCTCTTAAATGAGAAGTTACTTGGACAAGATACATCTTTTCACTCTTGACAAACACTTAATAACTCCCTTCCAAATATTAATGTTATCAACCAAACATTGACTAATACGCCCTTCCCCTGTAGTGCATAACATAAATAATGTTTATCACTGGCTCCGTGTTAGTAGTAGGACGATGAATACTATATACGCATATGTGTAGGATGTCTGATGTTGTAAGGGAACTAAGCTACTAGTTTGGGTAGAACCGAGGCCTTTATCCTTTCTTGTCAATCGTGGCTCTCTAGTCCGTATATGTGCTTTGACGTGGGCTCACGCTTCATGATTCTCTTTGTTCATGGTGATTGTATCACAGTCTTTCATTTGCCCTGTTGTCGACTAAGTCGACTTGATAATGTTATTTATTTATTATATTTTACAATGATATTATTGTTTTATTTAATATTATATTATAATTATATTTATATTATAATTATATTATTAATATGTTATATTTATTTATTTTCAAATGATATATTTATACATTATATCATTATGTTTATATATAATAAATATTAATAATATATTATTATATAATAATAGATTTACTATTTTTAGTATTTGAGTTATTATTATTGAAGTTGTAATCTTGTGATATTATTATATTTATTTAGTTAATTTATTTATTTATTATAATATTATCAATAATTTAATCTTATAATCATTATTTATTATTATTGTGTCCTATTTAGGATGGGGTCATGACAATTACACAAAGGAACCACCCTATGGGCTAATAAGAAAATTACAATGCCTTTAAGAGCCAATGAGAAAATAGGTGAGGTAGAGGCACTAGATGCCTTCCACATGTACATTTGGTATAATATGATTGAATGTGCTTGAACACGTGTAACTGGAGCCTTTTGATTGGTTGAAGATGAGTGGGTGCAACTTTAACTTCCTTATCTTATAGACTTGATCAATTCTTTGGTGATTAGAAAATATCTCTTGGTACTCAACATTATCAAGCCTTTAGTTGTGATGGCATATTCTTAAATTGCTTAATCTTCTCAAATTTTATCCATCTTCTTTCATTTGGAAGTCTTCTCACTGCCACGATTTTGAACTTGTAATGGTACTCTATGTACTTAATTCTTGAACTTCTTGAAGTGATGAGGTCTCTCATGTAGTTGGATCCTTCAGTTCAGAAGTTCTTCTTTTCCTATGGACCCCTCTCTGTTTTTATTTCAGTTGTTGCTTTCTTCTTAGGGCACCATTTGGTATCCCTGCTGCGGGCTGGCCCCCCTTTTTGCTGTTCTTCATAATCCCTTTGACCCTTTGTGGTCTTTTGTTGGACATTAATAAATTTATCTTATTTTATCTTATCTTGGCGGAAATAGTGAGATGTTGAGATTTCCCTCTTCTTTTGGCATGTTCCATTTTGTGAATTCAAGTTTAAATTCATGTTTCAAGAGGGTTTTCAAGACTTACTCTTAATGATTTTCAATCTGATTTGCATCTTTACTTGATCAAAACTCCTCAACATCTGATTTTCAATCCACATTCATCTTCAATTTTCATCATTTACCTCCAAGATTTTGGTTGATTTCATCTTTTCACCTTCAATTTTGTCACTCCCCATCAACTTGACATTGAAATCTCACCTTGGGCTATCTCTAAACTTGGGCAGAAATTTTGAAATCTCAGAATTTTCAAGGGGCGGGAATATCGAGAATCGGAGATTTCTCCTTTTTGTTTTGTTTCATTTTGTTAATCCATGTTTACAGCTTCACATTTCAAGGCTCATTCATGGTCTTCAATCTAATTTGCAGCCTTAGCTTCACTAATATCTGATAATTGATTCTCAATCCACTTTATCTTCAATTTTGATCACCTACATCAATTTGGAGTTGAGGTTTTATCTTGGATTGCTCCTTTTATTGGGCAGAGATTTTGGAATGTCAGGATTAGGAGAGGGGTAAAAATATTGAAATCTTAGGATTTCCCCTGTGTTTTGATGTTCTTGTCTTCAAGTTTTTGATTGGTTTCCACTCTTTCCATCCACAATTTCATTATTCCTATTAACTTGGAGTCAAGATCTCCCCTTGGGCGGCTTCTATGCTTGGGCGGACTTATGAAGTTGTCGAGGTTTTGCAAGGGGCAGAAATATCGAGATTCGGAGATTTCCCCTTGGTGGAAATACTAAGATGTTGAGATTTCCCCTCTTTTTACAAGTTAACTCCCAATTGTTGACTTCAATTTCTTCAACTTGGAGGACGAAATAATTTATATAAAATATAACATTTAAGTATAAGTTACAATATACTCTAAGTTGCTGGTTCGGGTTCGGGTTCGGGGATGGATTTGGGTTCGAGAATCCGGTTCGTGAATTTTTTTCCCATTATGATTCGTATGGATTTGTGTGTATATATATATACAAAAAAATAAGAGAAATATACATAATTGTAAAACTAAATTATTTCATAGTATGAATCTATGATGCTTGATCATTGATCAATGCCAAATGTCAAAGTCTTCATAACTAGGTCTTAGGTAGTCTTTGTTGGTGGCTGTTTTCAAGTCCCTAGGTTCGGCAAATGAGGTTTGAGTGATTTTGGCCTGTTGGGAAGTCATGTCTGTTTGGGATTTGGGTGAGAGCTAAGCTAAGTCTATGATAGAGACGGGGTCGAAACCAAGTGATTTGTGATAAAACGAGTTAAAATCCTTTGAGAATCCTTTTGCGAGCTTCAGTTTGACCTTAGAAAGTAATGATGGATTGTGGGAGGTAACCCTGCTGAAGGCTTGCTGAATCTTAAAATTTGGCTAAGTCTGGAATTTTTCGAAAACCCCCAAAATCTAGAATTTGCATCATAACTCATATGAAGCTGGAACCTATCTCAAACATCCTGAAAGTATTTATACAAATACAAATCAAACTTATACTTAAATGTTATATTTGTATAAATCCTCCCGCCCCTCGATTGGAAAATTGGGTCAATTTAGGGTTAGATGAAAAAAAAAAATTTCAAAATTGGCATACTAAGTGCTTTATGGCTTCATAGGCCGCGGGTCCCTGGGGATTCGCGTGGATCCTTGAGGATTCACGCTAGATCCCCCTAGGTCCGTGTGTGGACCTGTGGGTCCGTCCGGATCCATGGGAAATCCTCCCGCCTCTTGATTGGAAAATTGGGTCAATTTAGGTTAGATGAATTTTTTTTTCAAAATTGGCATATTAAGTGCTTTATGCCTTCATAGGCCGCGGGTCCTTGGGGATTCGTGTGTGATCCTTGAGGATTCACGCTGGATCCCCACAGGTCCACACACGGATGCTGCTCGGATCCGGTGCGGACCGGTTCGCGAATCCGGACCCCGACCCAGTTCAGGGGGCCAGGGTGCGAATCCGGCTTCATAGATTATACTTTAAGTTATATTTTATATAAATATTGTCAGGATGTTTGAGAGTGGTTTCAGGTTTATTGGAGTTATAATAAAATTTTTAGATTTTGGGAGATTCTAAAAAATTCCAGGCAACCAAATTTCAGGAATCAACACGCCTCCATTAGTGTTATTTGCCACAACTTTTCTTGACTTTCCAAAACAAGTTTAATATTAGAACAAGGACTTTCAAAAGATTCTAACTCATTTCATCACAAATCCCTTGATTTTAACTCCATATCTTTGGCTAGCTTGGGCCAAAACTCACTTATATCCCTCACTAACTTGACTCCCTAGCGATCGAAAGTTGCTCAAACTCATCTTTAAGATTTGAGGCCTGAAAATTGCTACCAAGATCACCTAAGACAACTACTCCTATTTCTAAGCATAAATAGGGTGTCCCCATTTGCAATGGGGCGATGGTGTGAAAACCTCACAACGCCATTCATGCTCATGAGAGATGGGTTCTTGTGAACCACTTGATGAAACACGAGCCAATGAGTTTGAATCAAAAACTACATAGTTGAATCCCGATAGCAATATCATTTTTAAAATTTGTTTAAATATTACTTTTGTAAATTTATTTAATGTAATATTTTAAAGTTAATATATTATATTTAAATTTCAATATTTAAAATTTAGTAGAATATTTTAAGTCTAATATTTTTTTAATTTTAAATATTAATATAATATATTTAAAGTTTGCACTTAATTCTTGTTTTTATGTTTTAAGTAGATATATTTATAATTCTTATTTTTTTTTGTATGAATGAATTCAAAACAAACCCAACCCCAATCTCTTTGCTATATCTTAGGATTGAATTTGCCAAGATTGTTTGGGTTTCGACAAAATTGGTGCTAGGGTTACAAACTTTCTAGTGGCCTATCAATTTTAGAATGAGGAAGCCCCTCTTGTGCATCAAAGTTGTTGAAAGGATTTGAGGACATTTTCAAATTGGCTATTTTAGCCATTGCTTGCGAGATATATTTTTAGATAACCCTTCTAGGATGTCTCTTTTTGGATTTTATATATCGAGCTGAAATCTATTTGATGACTTTTTTGTTTTATTTTTAGACGAATTTGTGTTTAGCACTTTATTTTTATGCAAAGATTCAATTGGCAACATAGAACTTTAAATATTTGCTTTGTATTTATTTTGAATAAATTGCTTTGCACAAGCATGCAAATCCTTTGTAAATACTTGTGCACTTTGATTAGAAGCCAATTGTAATTTTATGCTTGCTTTATGCTGAAATTGTTGTTTAAGCTGATTTGTGTTATCTTGTATAAGTGATATTGTGAGTTGAATAGAGTTTAATGATTATTCTAGGCTTTGTATGGCAATCTTAATTGTTTTTAGTGTTTTTAGGTTTGTATGCGAATTTCCAATATTTAATTCATAGCATTTTATATTTATTTCCAATTCAATTCTTGTCTGTACTCATTCTTTTTGGTCTTTGCTTTTAGCTAGAAAGCATGATCATGTGTTAGTTGTTATAGGTTAGGCCATTAGCCTCAAGTGGAAAGATTATAAAATCTTATGCGTTGTGTGAAAGATCTTTATCTTTGAGCTCTTACTTGAGAACCAAAGATACGTTATTTTCGCAGTCAAAAAATTATAGGGTTTTATTTATGTTTTTGCTATAAGATAGTTTTACTTCTAATTTGAAGAATGGTTTTATCTTTACACATTGTTCTTTTTTGTTGTCTTGAAAGAGACCAAATAAAATGCTAATATTTAGTGACATGTATGTGGAATGTAATGATCTTCCCACTCCATATGGTAGCTTATGTTCTTAACCCTAAATGTTATGTACCTAAAGCTAATAGAGTGCTTCCTATGGATAATAGTGTAATGTCCCTTAGGCAGTTCAGACTATAGTAGAGGTTGGCCTATAATTAGGGGTTCCTGTAGCTCAACAAAGTGGTTAGGGGTCCCAACCAAGGGTTGTTGAGATTAGTGGGGATATTTACAAGCCATCTTAGACAGTTTGAGACAGTCTCCTATATTTTAGGAGTCCTATTTTTAAGGAGGAGGCTAGGAATTGGTCGGGGAGGCTTTCTGAGTCATTTCGGATGGTTTGAGACAATTTCCTAAATTTTGGGAAGGAGTCCTATTTTTTAGTAGGGGACTGATAGTGGCTCTGCTATATTTAGACACCATCCTTGGACTGGCAGCAATAGTCACTTTTCAATTTGGAGTCCAGGTGATGATTTCAGGAATAAAATGAAATATTGAAGTTTTGACTTTAATGTTCTAAATAAATTAATAAAATAAACATGTAATAAAATTACTTTATATTATTTTAATAAATTAACCAATAGGTTGACCACCATGGAATGTGATGCCTAGGAAGGCTTAAATTAAGTTGTTTTAAAAGGAACTTATTATTATTAGTAAGAAAGTCATAAGGGGTTCAAACTTGATGAGGAGAAATAAGTTTGCAAAAATAAATTTAATTAAATAAAGTGGAAACCCTAAGAGGGCTAATTAGGGTTTGAAGTCAATAAAGTAACGTGAGGAGGCATCATTTCATTATTATGAGATCAATTTCAGAATTTTTCCACAGAGCTGCTCTTGACAAGTATTTTCAGTAGATGAAAACCATTGGAGAATTGTGAATTTGATGAAAACCCAGTTCACCATTGAGGGGAATCTATATAGGGTTTCCATTTGTGCTACAATGGATGATTTACAGACAGATTTCACAGGTTTTCTTACAACAATAAGGTTTCTAGAGTTTGGTGAATCCAGATCAGAATTATTTAATAAATAAGAATGTCACCTGGAGATTGATTGGGCATTGTTTGATGTAATTTCTGCAAGATTTCCTCCATGAGTTGGTTGCAGCAAATACAAAACAATTTATGAGCAGATTTTGAAGGGTTCCAGCTTCCTAAGCTAGCCCTACCATTCAACTCGCAGCCATACCACTCTTCTTGCAAGCCTTACCATCTGGATCTGACATTGGGAATTGGTGCAAAATTCATTATTAGTACTCATCAGCAGCAGATTCAGATTCATCAGAAAATCAGGAATAATTTGTGGATCAGTTTTCTTATGCCCATTGAGGATTGCCAGTCTGAGGTTGGCAACCTTGCCTGCAGGCTAGGTGTAGGGTTTAGCATTTCCATTGTTTCTTCCGTTATTTGTTATCAACAATTATTGTTGATCAGAAATAAAACATTTGACACCACCTAAGCAAGCTGGACGCCCCTTTTCTTGTGTCTTCTCAGTTTCATCAATAAAATTCATTAAGTGGTTGAGCGCTGATTTCCTGGTATGCATCCCTTGCTATTTAGAATTGCAAATATAGGGTTTAAATTGCTGCTATAAATATATCAGAATTCAATTTTTTTACATCAGTCCTTTATATATTTGCATTTTGGAGTCAAACAGATTGTATCTTGCATATGTTTCATGGTTAAAAACCCAATTAATCACTTGGCATTGAAAATTCAAACAAAACCTTTGCAAATAAACTCAAAAGAAAAAAAACTATATCAGAAAAATCAGATCAGATCTTGGAGGGGATCTTTCAAATGGCGCGTTGAAAGTTGGGTTTGTGGATGTCCTTTGGAAGATATGTAACTCTAAGGATGCATGTAGGCTTCAAAAGCAGTTGATTGCATCGGTCAATTGTCAATGCCTTAGATTTAGTAAACTAGAGGGATGGGCAAATAAGACTATTGTTGCTGAAAAAGACCTTGTTGGTTGGTGGACATGATATGGGAAACATGTCCTGGTGTTTTTTGTAATCTTTATCCTTGTAAAACTGTGGAACATAGGATACCCTAACATAGTAGGAAAATACTAAATACATATAGGCTAGAGAAATCAATGTTATGCTTCACATGCTATAGATGTAAACATTTACTCTTTTTAAAAATCTGTCTTTTGTGGAGTCTTATGGATTGATCCGTGTATGGTAAATTTTGTTTTCTCTATCACTTTATTTCTTTTGGGATTTGTATACATATACTAGTGTTCATTTTTTTTAACATTCGTAAAAATGTTCTTTTTATTTACTTATTTTTATTTTTCTCTAATAACATGATATCAATATTCTTGTGCAGCTATCAGTTGCCTGCATTATTGACTGGTAAGACTGCTATAGTAATCAGCCCCTTGATAAGCCTCATGCAAGATCAGGTACATAACTTTCATAGTGTTTGGTGGTTAGTTTTGCTTCCCACTCAGTTGTAATGTTTGTTGTATGCTTTAACCAACAGGTAATGAGTCTGCAACAAAAAGGCATAAAAGCCCAGCATTTGTCTAGTGCGCAAACTAATCAGAGTGTGATTGGAAATGCTGAGAATGGAGAGTATGACATTATCTACATGACCCCAGAGAGGGCTTGCTCTCTGTCTTCTGGGTATGTGTTTTGAGATGCTGTACTGGTATCACCCTGTAGGCCATTGCTCTCTATGATATATAAAAGATTTATTTTGTTTAATCTCACATCTTATTTACTATACATACTTTAAATAGTGCACTTTTGATTCATCCTTTGCTGAAGTATTTTTGATTTCTTTGCAGATTAATTTATTTTGATAGTCATATAAATAAGGTGTGATGAACTTGCATTCAATTGCATATTGTGTTGGCATTAAGAGATGATAGCCGGTAAGCTTGCTACCGGTAGATGGCAATTAAGTATTGTCATTGATTGGCAAAAGAGGAAAGAGGAAATAGGTGCTTTGACCTCTCTTTCTAAGGTCTAAAGATCTAACGAGAACGCCAATGGTGGATTTGTATGTAAAGAGATTGGTTTGGCAACCAGTCACACTATGCAAGAAAGAAGAGACTATATCAGCTCATCAAGAGAAACCGGTCTCTAAGCAATGTGCATTTGGCAATCAAGGAAAGGATTCAACCGAGGACCGTATACAACTGGTGTTGACTACGCAACCAAGGACAAAGTGCAACCGGTAAGCAGAGGAAGGAAAGGTGACAGGTCAACTCTTACCTGTTTGCAACACAAGGATCTTAACCAATCAAGTGAAGACTTCGGTATGATAAGATGAACTGGGGAAGTCATAGTCAACTATCTGTTTAACCAACTCGTTGACGGGGATTTATTGCACTTAATCCAGAAGACTTTGAGTTAACATGGTGATCGGTTTGAGGCGGGTTTAAAGGTTTTAAAGCCGAAGTCTGTGGCTTTAAAACATGGAATTATCTCGTACGAAGGAAAGGTGCTTGACACGCATCTATTGTTTTCTTCATAAAGCGGATAACACAAGGGCATGCATCAGATGTTTCCTCAGTGAACTAATACTCCACTGGGTGTTGAATCCGAAGGAGATCTATAATTAGGGCATGCATGTGAAGCGCAACTAGGGCAAGAACTCTATATATTCTACTGCTTGTCAAGAATATGGTTTGCCCTCATTCTGCCAAAGCAAAGAGTGAACCTGTACGCTAAAAAGCTAAGGTGAATAGAAAAGAGAAGAAAAGAGAGAAGAGTGTGCAGAGAAAGCACAACAGTAAAGGAGAACACACCAGCGGTGATCGGTGATGTTTCTCAGTTGAGTAGAACATAGATCTTATTAGGCTATGCAAAGCCATTTGTAAAAGGTCAAATCCTTCTATTGTTTTTTAATAATTATAATAGCTAAATCCCAGTATTTTGGGTGGACTCTAATAGGTCCCTTGTATTAAATCCCTTAACCGGGTGACATCTTCTCGGGTGTTCTAAGTCCTCTAACCAGGCAGGTACTAATCAGCCTTATTGTATAAAATCTCTTAACTGGGTCGCATCTAACAGTGCATTGTAATCCTTTAACATGGAAGACTCCTAACAGGGTGCACTTCAGAAGAGTGCAGAATTTGTGAGGTCTCGTGACACTGTGGTTTTCACTTGATTTGGGTTTCCACTTGATAGATCTGGTGTCACATTGTGATTGATTGCTTGATGTTACTTTTATGCTTGAATCTGTTTTGCTAACAATTATAAGTTCATTTCATCAGATTTATTTTATAAGTTTTTATAGGTGCTGATTCACCCTTTCCCTCTCAGCACTGGTTGGGACTGTCAATTGGTATCAGAGCCAAGTTTCTTTTCTTTACTGCTTAACGCATAAAGAAAAAGTTAAGATGATGAGAAAGGAAGGACCAAAGTTTTCAAAGGAAAACTTTACTCTGTGGTGCAGCAGAATGAAGCTGTACATGAAGACCACTGGAGATCAATATTGGACTCATGTAACCACTGATTACAGTGAACCCAATGGTACCCTAACTCCTGATGAATTAAAGATCAAGATAGAGCACACTACTGCCATGGATATGATAGCCAGAACACTGCCATACCATGTCTATGTAGAGATTGAAAACTTGGAAATTGCTCACAAAATGTGGGCCAAGCTGCAACTATTTTATGGAGGTGACCCAAATGTACAAAGAGCTAAGGTTGAGAGCCTTAAAGGAAAGTATGATGACATGAGGATGAATGAAGGAGAAGACATTGAGCAATACAACAACCGAATCAAAGAAGTGATCAACTCCATCAAAAGCGCTTGAGGAAAGCTCAGTGAAGAGGAGGTGGTTATCAAAATACCGAGAACGCTCAGACCTCAGTATGCTATCAAGGTCTCTGCCATTCAAGAGCTCTGATCGGTGACCACAGATCAAGTCACTCTAGACTCCCTAATCGGTAAGTTGACTGCATTTGAATTAAGTAATTTTGATAAAAGCTTACTCATTTAGGAAGCAACTTTTAAGTCTTCTGTCAATATCTCTTCCACCAAAAAGGGAAGAGAAATCGGTAACTGCTCTACTGGTAAAATTGGTAATCTTGTTGAGAATTTGCTCTCAGAAGAGATGGAGCAAGATGAGTTTGAAGCACTCATCGCTAGGAGATTTCCTTGAGGAAAAGGGAAGTATAAAGGAAAACTTCCTCTGAAATGTTTCTCTTGCAATAAGATAGGACATTGTTGCGAGATGTTCGGATAATGATAGCAAAGACAAGAGCAACTGGTTCAAGAGTAAAGCAAAGGAGTGCCACCTTGCAGAAGGAGTCGCATACAATGAATCTGAAGACTCTGAAGATCCAGAAATTGCATTTGTTACAATAATAGAAGAGAGCCTAGTGGTAAGTGAAATATCACTTATCTCAAGATCTCATCAGCATGATGATTTGATTATTGATAGCGGATGCACTCACAACACGACTGGTGATAAGAACAAGTTCATCAACTTGAAGCTCAATGATGGTGGATCAGTAACCTTTGGAAATAATGCTCCTTGTGCTATCAAAGGTAAGGGTTCTATTACCCTCAACAATGATGCTCTCTGTGAAGATGTGTACTGGGTAGAAGGACTCAAGTACAACTTAATGAGCGTTGCACAACTGAACAACAAAAGATTCTTGCAGGAATTCGGACAAGGTTTCTGTGTTGTCAAGAATCAATATGGAGCTCATGTTGCAACTGTTAGACAAAGCAAAGGGAACCTATTCTACTTAGATTCAATGGAAGGATTCTGTCTCATTGCATCAGTCAAAGGAGAATCAAGCAAAATTTGTCTTATATCGAAAGAATACAATAGCTGGTTGTGGCACAAGAGGCTCTGCCACATAAACTTTGACAGTATTGTCAAAGTGAGCAAGAAGAAATCAGTTAGAGGACTCCCTGAGATTACAAAACCCATTAGAGTGTTTGTAAAGATTGTCAGTTAGAAAAACTGAAAGGAACAAGTTTCAACAGTAAATCCTTCTCTGCTGAAAATATTCTTGATCTTGTGCACACAGATTTGTGTGGTTCGATGAGAACAAAGAGCTACTACGGAGACTTATACTTCATGCTTTTTGTAGATGATTTCTCAAGAATGACGTGGACACTCTTTCTCAGAGAGAAATCAGAGGCATTTCACATTTTTAAAATCTATAAGGCTAGAGTGGAGAAGGAGACTGGTAAAAGCCTAAGGTGTGTGAGATCAGACAGAGGAGGTGAATACACCTCTCAAGAGTTCACTCACTACTATGAGGAACATGGCATAAAAAGACAGCTATTTGCACCTAGGACTCTTCAGCAAAATGGAGTAGCAGAAAGAAGAAACAGGACGCTGATTGACTGTGCAAGAACCCTAATGATTCAGAAGGATCTTCCTCATCACTTTTGGAGAGAAGCTATCAACACTGCTGTCTACACACTGAACCAAGTTCAAGTCAAGAAAGGAATCGGTAAGACCCCCTATGAACTATGGTTCAATGATACTCCTAGAGTAGGATACTTTAGAATCTTTGGTAGTAATTGTTACATTAAAAGAGATATGTACTCTGGGAAGTTTGAGCCCAAGAGTGGTGAAGGAATATTTTTGGGCTACTCTACCAAAAGTAAAGCCTACCAGTGTTTGAATAAGAGAACGAGAAAACTAATTGAAAGCATCAATGTAAAAGTTGATGAATATTTAGAACCAATTAAGAAGATCGGTCATAATGAATATGACAACCTACAAGGTCACAATGAAGGAAATCTTCTTGAGTTCAATGAAATAACAACCGAAGATGAAAGAGAACATGTGAACAGACATCTGGAGTGTGAGGCTGTACTTGAAGTTGACAGACCAACACAAGATGATGAACAAGAAGTTGTTCATGACCATGATGAAGAAATTGCTCAACCGGAAGAACCTGATCGGGAATAGAGACCAGTTCTCCCAAGGTATGTCACATCACTCAACTGATAATATAATTGGTGACAAACATGCAAATGTCTTGACCAGGAAAAAGGCTAGAGAGAATATCTGTTTGTTTTCCTGTATTGAGCCCAAAACCACAAGGGAAGCTCCAGAAGATGAAAATCGGGTCAAGGCCATGGAAGAAGAGATTGAGCAAATAGAAAAGAATGATACATGGGTGCTTGTGCCTAAAACACAGGACAAGAATGCCATTGGGACAAAGTGGGTCTATAGAAACAAGCTGAATGAAGAGGGCAAAGTAATAAGAAACAAAGCCAGATTGGTCTGCAAAAGATATGCTCAGGAGGCTGGATTGGACTATGGAAAAACTTTTGCACCTGTGGTCAGATTGGAAGGAGTAAGAATTCTTCTTGCCTATGCTGCTCACAAGAAATTCAAAGTATACCAGATGGACGTAAAGTCTGCATTCCTGAATGGAATATTGGAGGAGAAAGTTTACATTGAACAACTAGAAGGTTTCACATCCACACAAAAGGGTGATATGGTTTGTAAACTAAAAAAGGCTCTTTATGGGCTAAAACAAGCTCCAAGGGCTTGGTATGGGAGGTTGCATTCATACCTCCTGACTATAGGATTCACAAGAACCGGGGACAATAGCAACATGTATCTCAAGACTGGAAAAGATGGGAACCTGATTGCTGAAATCTTTGTAGATGATATCATCTTTGGAGGGGATGATAGGATGAGCAAGGGGTTTGCTGAAGAAATGGAGAACGAATTTGAAATGTCTATGATAGGATCCATAAAATTCTTCATTGGACTACAGGTCCATCAGCTAAAGCAAGGTATCTTTATTTCTCAGTCCAAGTATGTTAAGAAATTCTTAAAACTTTTGGACTTGAAGAATCCAAACTGTTTGGTACTCCAATGATAACTAACCTCAAGTTATTAAAGGAAGATAATGCAAAAGAAGTGAATGAAACACTGTATCGGTCCATGATAGGGAAATTACAATATGCAGTACACAGTAGACCGAACATTTCACATGTGGTTGGCATAGTAGCAAGATTCTCTGCAAATCCTAAAGAGACACATTTGATAGCAGTGAAGAGAATTTTCAGATGCCTGAAAGGGACTGAGTAGTATGGCTTGTGGTTTCCTCACAAGGGAGGCTTCCAAGTAAAGGTTTACACTGTGATGCAGATTGGGCTGAAAATATTGATGACAGAAAGAGCACAAGTGGTGGTACATTCTTTCTTGGTGGGAGGATAGTGTCATGGACACACAAGAAACAAAATTGTATCTCACTGTCTACAACAAAAGCTGAATATGTTGCTGCAGCAATCAATTGCACACAGGTAATCTGGATCAAACAACTACTGGAAGGAATCCAAGAATTGATACTTGAACCGATTGCAATTTACTGTGATAGCACCAGTGCTATAAACATATCCAAGAACCCTGTCATGCACTCCAAGACAAAGCACATTGCCATCAAGTATCATTACTTAAGAGAACTGGTACAAAACAAAGAGGTAAGATTGGAGTATGTTCCCACAAAAGAACAAATTGTTGATATCTTCACAAAGCCATTATTAAAGAGTACTTATGAGTATCTCAGAGGTAAACTAGGGGTGATACCCCTCCCTGATCATCAGTAAACTTGCAAAGATGTTCATTATGCTGCAACAAAGGATTTCACCTCATCTTATCTGGACTGATGAAAAGGACTGCTGCTCGAAAGGGGAGCAGATTTGATAAAGGTAGTCTTTCTGAATAGCCTTTGCCATTATTGTCAAAAGGGGGAGTGTTTGGCAATGAACCGGTAGTGGTAGTGCACAGAGATTGTTAGCACAAGATAGGTGACATGATTGCCTATTAAGGTATTGACATCAATGCCAAAGGGGTTGATTGTTGGCATTAAGAGATGATAACCGGTAAGCTTGCTACCGGTACATGGCAATTAAGTATTGTCATTGATTGGCAAAAAAGGAAAGAGGTGCTTTGACCTCTCTTTCTAAGGTCTAAAGATCTAAGGAGAACACCAATGGTGGATTTGTATGTAAAGAGACTGGTTTGGCAACCGGTGACACTATGTAAGAAAGAAGAGACTATATCAACTCATCAAGAGAAACCGGTCTCTAAGCAAAGTGCATTTGGCAATCAAGGAAAGGATTCATCCGAGGACCGGATACAACCGGTGTCGACTACGCAACCGAGGACAATGTGCAACCGGTAAGCAGAGGAAGGAAAGGTGATAGGTCAAATCTTACCAATTCACAACACAAGGATCTTAACCGATCAAGTGAAGACTTCGGTATGATAAGATGAACTGGGGACGTCATAGTCAACTATCTGTTTAACCAACTCTTTGATCGGGATTTACTGTACTAAATCCGAAAGACTTTGAGTTAACATGGTAATCGGTTTGAGGCAGGTTTAAAGGTTTTAAAGCCGAAGTCTGTGGCTTTAAAACATGGAGTTATCTCGTACGAAAGAAAGGTGCTTGACACACATCTATTGTTTTCTTCATAAAGCAGATAACGCAAGGGCATGCATTAGATGTTTCCTCAGTGAACTAATACTCCACTAGGTGATGAATCCGAAGGAGATCTATAATTAGGGCATGCATGTGAAGCGCAACTAGGGCAAGAACTCTATATATTCTACTGCCTGTCAAGAATATGGTTTGCCCTCATTCTGCCAAAGGAAAGAGTGAACTTGTACGTTGAAAAGCTAAGGTGAATAGAAAAGAGAAGAAAAGAGAGAAGAGTGTGCAGAGAAAGCACAACAGTAAAAGAGAACACACCAGCGGTGATTGGTGATGTTTCTCTGTTGAGTAGAACAAGGATCTTATCAGGTTATACAAAGCCATTTGTAAAAGGTCAAATCCTTCTATTGTTTTCTAATAATTACAATAGCTAAATCCCAGTATTTTGGGTGGACTCTAATAGGTCACTTGTATTAAATCCCTTAAATGGGTGACATCTTCTCAGGTGTTCTAAGTCCTCTAACCATGCAGGCACTAACCGGCCTTATTGTATGAAATCCCTTAATCGGGTCGCATCTAATAGTGCGTTGTAATCCTTTAACAGGGAAGACTCCTAATAGGGTGCACTTTAGAGGAGTGTAGAATTTGTGAGGTCTCCTCACACCGTGGTTTTCTCTTGATTTGGGTTTCCACGTGATAAATCTGGTGTCACGTTGTGATCGATTGCTTGATGTTACTTTTATGCTTGAATCTGTTTTGCTGATAGTTATAAGTTCATTTCATCAGATTTATTTTATAAGTTTTTATAGGTGTTGATTCACCCCTCCCCTCTCAGCACCGGTTGGGACTGTCATATTGTTGACATGTACTGGAATAGAAAATTTAGATTAATTTAATATTTGGTCGAGACTCTATGTCTACTAGGACATTACGTTGCACTTATTTACTAGATGTGTGTATAGGCAAGGATGGGTGTAGGTTGTTTTTAGGATATTGTAATCATCATGGGGCTAAGTGTAGCAGCAAGGCTTGCTATGATTGCATGGAATTTTAGGCATTCTTGTAATGTCCCCTTCCAAGAAGTAGTCGGAGATTACCGCTGAGCCTATTTAATTCTTTTAAGCTAACTTCGCAATATCAAGGAATAATTTAAATTAATTAATTAAAGTTGTCAAATAAAGTAAATTTTATGAAGTGTTACTTTAATTTTATAAAGTGACTTGAGTGAAATAAAAAAGAAAATATTAAAAATCACTTTATGACTGTACTTTAATGAATTATTTTAAGTGGGTTCCCGATGAATGTACAATAAAAACAAGAATTAAAAGAATTCTTTAAAGTACTTTTGATAATTTCCTTAGAAAATATAAAAAGAAGAATTGGGAGCCCATTTGGACATGCTTGTTTATTTTTTTTATTGTGGATTTGGAGGTTCTTGTCAGAGCAAAACCCTTGGACATAAACCCTAAGAAAAAACAGTTTCATAGTGAGACATCTAGACATCTACCCTAGTTGGTTGAAGGTTGAATCACATAAGTTTCATGTGAGGATTGAACAACTAAAAGATATATAATTTTTCGGAAGTTTGCAAGCAATGGAAAATTATAGTGTTCTCTGTTTTGGGCAAAAGATGATTATTTGGACTTGTTTTAGTTAATGATCGAGAAGACAGATTGAACACCATGAAATGAATAAACTTTTATGGAGTAGTTAATGATTTTTGTGGGGCAATTGGTAACCATCTGCATTGGGTGTGGCTACAATTGGGTGTTTGGTGTAGCTTTCACAGAGTGAGGGATCATTCCTGGGTGCTATTCTTATAACAAGTTGACATGAATCTCCTTGTCAGGCTATGGGTTTATTGGCAGATATTTTCTTCCATTATTGTGGCGTTTGGGGTCTTTAGCATAGGTGAAATCTCCTGGGACTACCTACGCGCCAGTATCGAGTGGAGATTTAGAAGTTTCAGACTTTCCTCGCTGGTTCAACAGTCTCAGTAGGAGGAGATGTGAGGGCATCTTAGTTCCAGTTGATTTTGGTCGACATTAACATAGCTATGTGCACATTTTAGATATTGTTGGGAAAAGTTGTTATTGGCTGGGCACTATAAACCTCAATTTGTGGGCACTTGTCCCTCCTCGGCATATGAAAAGTGGAGGTATTTCAAACTTTCTGTGGAAAATATTGAACTGCTCAACTGCAGCACAAACCTTATTCTTTGATGCTGCTGTTGTAGGAGGGAAACCTGGCACTTGGTCACCATTTCCACTTTCAAAAGAAAGAACATTACTTTCTGTTTAAGGTAATAATATTGAGTTTTTCTGGCCCTATAAATCTGTTACTGTGCAGAAAATTGAATGTATGAAATCTTAATTAATACTTGGAGCAAACTGTTTTTTATTTCTAAAATATACATGCACATATATATCAAACCATGTAGAGACAGAAACTATACAAACCTTACATTGGAGCCCACATAAATGACAGAAACACAATGCAATTCCCACATCCCAATAGATGCTACCAATACAAGACATTATTATACTACTATAATTAAGTATGATCACATATAATTTGTGCAAGGGCAAAGCTAATTAATGTAATGTATGTACTCATAATTAAGGTACTCTACCCAGGTGGCTCTTTTATTTGTAATGTAGAGAAATCATTCTAGGTACTATTGCATATGCATTGTGTCATGAGCCCTAATTGATATATAAATAAGACAAGTGTATTTCTATATATATATGGTTCAAATATTTCTTTGACTACAAATAAATATATTTCTTATTTAATAATATAATCCATAATTATTATATATTACTCACCAATAACTCTAATCAATATAATCAACTAATAATATTAATTAAATCAATATTAATAATTCTCAAATCAAATAAATATTATTAATAGTTAAATTAGTAATATCAAATATTATTCTTAATAATACATTTTTCTAATAATATTATATTGACCAAGTTAGTAATATTTCTATTGATCAAGTTAATAGGTATTATAAATTAATTAATATTCTTAATACTAATAATAATAATATAATGTACTTAATAATATGCATCAAATTTATGAAGAGGGGTGACGTAGGAGTGTTTTGGGATGCAACTTATCCGATTGATAAGATATAAGAAGGTAATTTTTAATAAAGAGAAAACACCGAAAAAGAAAAGAAAAATTATTGAAGAAGAAAGGAAATAAATTGATAATAATATTGTAAAAGGTTTGCAATACCAAGCATGACACCTAAAAGGAGAAACATACTATAATAAAGGATAAGTGAATACAAGTTTATAACAAGAAATGTATTATAAATCCTACACTATAGGGATAGGACGAAATAATAGGGATAGACCGAAATTATAGGGAAAGAATAAAGGCATCTCAAAAACAAGAAAAGAGAACCTCCACTTTAGAAATTGACAATATATAAATAAGCCATGGTCCCACCCATTCCATTAATATATTAAATAGATAAACTATACATGTCAATAAGCTTTAACAATTTTGGAAATATATTAATGATTATATTAAAGAACTTAATTTTGATAAATATAATATTGTAATTTTAAACAATAATGTTGGATTTAATGTTATATATATGTGTATAATGTTCTTGTTAGTAGTTACATATATGTATTTGTAATTATAGTTCCATCACACATGTTTATATATAAGAACATATACATGATATTGATATTATATATATTACCTATACATATATTGATATTATATATATTACATATACATATATATAAATATATGTATATAGAGTACAACCTATTACATATATGAAATATTTATAAATATATATGAATGTATATATTTTGTGATGCTCAAGGATTATAATGTTTATAGTCTATCCCCTTATTCTCTTGCTATAGTCTCGAGAGTTGATAGATGATGTTGTTTAGGGAAAGGCAGAGTAAATCCATAGAATGTATTGGTTTAATTAGGATCACTACAAATGTATTAACATTGCCTCTTCGGCATATGTTTTCCAAGAGCAGTGATCTCTCTTTTATATTGTGGAAAGCACATTGAGAGACATGTCCCTTCATGGGACATGTCTATTCATTATTATTTAATTTATTTTATCAATTAACTATTTAGTTATTATGAGAATAATTATAATCTAACTTTATATATACATATATATCAATGTATATAGTAATATCAATTAGTATATATATTGATATATATTTATATATAATAAATCATTTCTCATAATAATCATATAGTCAATATTATTTATCTGAACGATGCTACATACATCAACACCAAGTGCCCTACGACAAGTAAATTCATGGTCTCCCTAGGGTTAAGTTTAGGGGAGAAGTAAGGAATCGAGACTTAAACATGTTAATTGCTAAATATATTATGAAATTGGATGCTTATTCAAAAGCATTACATCTAACATATATTTGTGATATAAATATTATAATATATACTTAGTTAATTCTTTAATCACTCACTAATACAACTAAGTGGATAGGGAGTTTGTGAAGGGGAGAGTAATCCGGTCACATTGAGGACAAGATTCCCAAAATGGGCTATGTTCATGAGGGAGCCTCTTGGAGACTGTTTCTACTTGAGGACAGGAATTCTACTATCCGCCTTAGGGTTAGTGATTAGGAGAGGATTAGGGTATTGAGGCTTAAGTATGTATTATTCTAAATATGATGACATATGATAGTTATTGAGAACTAACATTCTCTTAGCTTGAAACCTAAAAAATTACCATTCCTATGTACAATTCAAACCTCTAAAAGGGGAATTTTGGAACAAATTAAGTAAGACCCTATTAGGGGTCATTACACATTGCATTAATAATCATAACAATAACCAATGTTAAGTATGCCTGTGCAATACATCCAATTACAACTCATGAATAAATGATCTTTAGCATAAATATTATGATCAAAATGCACATCCACAAAACTAGGTAACAACTATCTATCATTTCCTCAATGGGAGTAGGGAGATAGATATATTGAACATAGCCAAATGTAAGAGCAATTATGCTATAACAGAATCACAAAATAGGGAAAGTGATGCGACGCTGCATATGTTGGAAGAGGTGTAGTAGCTGTGACCTTCCTCTTGAATGTTGGGTGGAAGAAAATAATTAAATTAATTTCTGAATGTTATGTTTCTGATGGTTTGGAAACATGTCACGCCCATATTGTTCTCATTGTTCAGCCATTTGAATGTTTTTTGGATTTAATTATTAAATTTTGTTGTATAAGATATAGTTTTATTGGATATAATTATTAAATTTTGTTGTTACATATTAAGAATTTTAAAAATTTATGTGCCTTTTTTTGTCCTCCAGATTCTGGTCAAGAATTATGGAGAAGGGGGTTTCACAATTGGCTATTGATGAGGCCCATTGCATCTCTGAGTGGGGTCACGATTTTAGGTATGTTTCTATTGTACATGTTTGCAAAGATGTTATGCTTACGAGTGACAGTTTTGGTTAATTTATATCAACCTACTTGATTTCTGCTTATTCTTATTTTTCAGACATTTCTATTCCTATTTAATATTATCCCAGTTTCATTAAGTTTATATCACACTTCACTCATGCACTCTTCGTGAGACTTGTGTAGGGGTGTCATTTGTTCTGTTTTAGTTTAGCTTACTTTGCATTATAACCTATAGGTTATGATTGTGGTTAGAACACTAATAATTGAATTTTTTTTGAAATGGCAGAGGATAAAGGTTTTTTTTTTTAATCTTAATCTTCTCTGCTTCCTTTGTGAATCTTGCCAAAGATGCCCGTTTTACATTGTTTGTACAAAAGACTTAGCTGTTTTAATTTGTTTATTTCCTTTTTTTTTAATTCACATATATGTATTTAATGAAAGAAAATCTCTCTGTGGAAATGCCATTTTTTTAATACTCCATTGAGACAAAATAATCTTACTAGTTTAATTAGCATTGATTTTGCATTTTACATAATTTGTTCTGTATTTGAAAAATTCTGGCTTAGGGTGTTTTTCAGATATTCTAGATCTTCCAATTTTTATTTAACCCTGGTTTGCCACTCTTGCCTACATATTCATATTTATGACAAGAGGATTGATCAAGGTGCAAGTTATAGCTTGTTGCATAGTATCAGTGAATTGGTTTAATACTTTAAAACAAATTGTGAAAACACTGTGGTCCCATAAAAGAAAACTAAATAGTAAATACCTTACAGGTACACAATCTGAATAATAATTGAGCATTTTCTATAAAGTTACAAGCGGTGTGATCTAAGGTGCTTCTTTAATACTTTATTAATTACTATACATATGCAGCATCAAGTATATTGTTTATATGAGACTGGTGACAATGGAAATGTACATGCAGCCAACTAGTTTATTTAAGATTGAAACTGAAAAATTGTGAATAAAGCTCTTTTGTATTTATATGGACAAAATAATTATTTACTAGGCTCTGCATTCATTGCTTGGAAGTTTCACATTTTAAATGATGCAAGTTATCAACCAATGAACAAGAAACAATGATATGCAGGGATGTGTCCTTGGGTCCTTTGTAGCATACCTGTCTGAATCATGTTTTGGAGATGAGGGTTGCCTTGGAAATGCCACTGGGTCTCAATCAGAGAAATAAAATAAACTCAACATACCAGATGAGCTCTGTTTTCCCTTTTTTAGAATTTTTTAGGCAATTTTCCAAAAACTTCTTTTAAAAAATCACTTCTTTAACTTATTAAGTCTTTTAACTCCAAAAAGTGATTTATGTTAACTTTTAAAATATTTCTGGCACTAAAAGTCATTTTTTAGCATTTGATCATTTAATTTTTTCGTTTTCTTTCCAATGAGCCATAACACTGAGGTGTCTGATAATTTATTTTAATTAAAATCGCAACCTTAGTGAAACATATTAAATAAAGCTCAATAATACACCCAATTAAGGACAATAGTTGAAATGAATTGGAATTGAAGTCTGACTATTTAGGAGTGATCCCAGTGATGAAAGATGATAAATGGACCTAACTGGGTGACTTAATATAAATAGATATTCCCTCCAAGAATCCTGGAGCTCATACCAGAAGCCGGAAATAAGATGACTCCTTTAGACCATTTGCGTTCCTTGGTAACATCAAATTACCCTTCTGAACATGTTGGCACAATTCCAAAAAGTTGGTGACAACTGCAGCGCAAGAGAACCCAAAAATGGGGACATTACATGCTCCCTTTGGCTTGGTTAACATTGTCTAAGATTCACATGCCCAACATATATTGTATACTACCCACCACATTCTGAATGCCAAAACGTGAAACATCTAACATCAGTTAACACAAATAATTTATAACACTTGCATTAAAAAATGCTAACATTTACAACTTGACATAAACATATTTTGTGAAGCTGAAGATGGAAGGCAATACACTGACCATGTTGTGGTTATGTCTTAGAAGCGATCATTTGTTTTGGTTCATAACCTCTATTTAACAGTTAAAGACAAGTGGCTTGGAATTATATGTTATTCCTCTCTTGGATGACACAACTAAACTTGTGATCTATGATCCTCAAGAACACGCCAAATACATTGAGGATAATATATAACCGAAGCAACATATAACATTTAATCTCTTGAAATACAAGAAATGAAATCAGATAAAAGATTTCTTAAGCATACAGTTTCTATCATGGCTTAATACATAGTTATTCAACACTGAATGACAAAAGAGTATTTCATTGTCTTATATAAGAAATATGAAGTATAAATGTTTGCAAAAAGAAACATTTGAATATAAAATTCTTATCAGAACACGCAGTGTAACAATTAAATGATTACCATAAGGTCCTGTTGTACAGATGAGCAAAGATGGACATTTGAAAATTAATTGTTTGATGAAGATGGATGTTTGGAAGCTGGTATGAAGAAGCATCGTATTTGTCTGGAAAGCACATAAATAGTTTATATATTTTTTGTTGGCATTCTGCCAAACAATTATTAAAAATCCTGCAAAACTGACTTTCAACAATTGTAGGGTCTTCTGAGATAGATTTGCAGGCATAGAGATTAATCTGGTTTTTTATACAACACCAAGAGGTTGTACCTTGGATGTGAGCACACAAATTTGCTAATATATCTTATCAATGAGTAGTTCAAGCTAACAAAATCAGTCTGCCAAAAAAATGTGGCTTTTTAAAATGAAAATTAGTATATGGTTTGTGTATATATAAACAGTCTTTTTTCTCTGTGACGACTGTAAAATGCTTTGTTAAATTTGTAATAAGTTGGAATTTGATTCTCCACATAAGGGTCTTAATACAAGTTGAGAACTGAAAGTGCTAGAAGTATACTGTAGATTTCTTTTTCAAATACAATGCTGCAAAATATGAGAATGGTAATAATCTAGTGAACATTAAAAGAGATTATTAAGATCTTAAAGAACAAACTGTGTTCATTAAGTTAATAGAAGTTTGATCCAAACTTCAATTTGTCCTTGGCAATTCTCTACAATATTTGCAACCTGAAATAACCTTAGCTTCTAAAGTTTGCAGTTATTGTGACTGTGCTTCAGTAAGGTCAAGTGTTTATCAAGTGTTAATATTGAGGGTCATCTTCATCAATAGCATGCTCTTTGCAACAATAGATTTGAAAAGGGATTCTAACAATCTTTCTTCGGGTTATTCACAATGAGCATGTGTCCTTGACGCTCAAGAACCTTAGTAATGGGAATGGTGACCAAGCTATGATGTGCCCAAGGATAGTTAGGGAGACCATTGCAACACATGTTTGCTCTACTCCATGCCATCAAGATGTTTGATACTATCTTTCCATGTTGAAGCCCTTGAGGTTGGCTCGAGATCCTTTCGAGATATGATTTCCTATTTGAGGCCAAAAAGTATTGTAAACAGTTTAGTCACAAAACATGCTTAACAATTTTAAGCATTAGATATTCTCTAACAAATAGAACTCTTATTTCTCTCCTCTTTTTAAGGGCCTCAATCTGTTGGTAAATAGTTTTTAGTACAAGCTATTTACATGTACCTGGCAAATGTTTGATATTAGAATTTTGGATTCATTAATACCACTTGTAGGCTTATCATTCTGATATATTTTATGATCTTTTATAATTACAAGTTATTTTTATTGATTTATTATTCTTCTGTGATGATGAGTTCAGACAAGAGTACAAGGAATTGAATAAACTGCGGAGTTTTCTTCCACGAGTGCCATTTGTTGCCTTAACTGCAACAGCCACTGAGAGGTGTGCATATTTTTTGGTACCTTTGGCTTCTTAAAAATTTAATGAAAGAGAAATTGGAGTCCTATATTTACAAATTTATTGGAGTTTTAACATTTTTGAAAATATATTTCATTGATTGAGGGAATTCTTTTTTTTTTCTATTTAAAGTATTTATTTTCAATGGAACTTTGTTTTTTGGTGTGGTAAAGTTATGATTGTATTTTGAATTGATCGATAGTATTTTTATGGTGCTTTTGCAATGGTATCATTACATTAGGACAAGGATGATGATATTTTTAAAGATGTGATGCTATGGTGGTTTTGTAATGGTATGATTTAATGGGAATAAGGCTTATTATATATTTTAATTATTTTTATGCTTCCGTAGTAAGGTTCGTTATGTTATAATATTTTTTGATGCTTCTGTAGTCCGTAGTGTTAAGAAATAACTTTTTGAAAAGACCACATATTATTCTGTGATTGATGGCTCAAATTTCAGACCAATTAAGAGGACCATTGTTAGTAGAAAAAAGAAAGATGCCTTAAATATATGCTTTTTCTGGACTGAATAAGACTACAACTAGACTATGGCATGTTTGACCAACTTTGAGTGCAGTCTCTGTTCTAATTCTTTAATTCAAACTTCTAAAGAGTTTGTGTTATTGTGTTTAAAGATATTCAAATCCTTTTTTGTACTTGCACAAAGTCTATATTAGCAATGTTCGACGGGGGGGTGCCCCCACCAAAAAACGTCGTGTCTTGTGTATGGGGATGTTTTCGAGATTTGGGGACTAGGGGGAAACATCCCCCCACAACACCACATTTGTACAAATGCCACTGGGACACTTGCTATATGGCAGATGCCATTACATACCGATCGCAACCTTTAACTTTGTGAAAACTAGTTTGCCTTTCATGGAGCACTCGCAGAGATGTTATATTACAGATTTTGTTTGGAAGATTTCAATTCACCTGAATTTGTATATGAGCACCACACTCCATGGCTGCTTTGCTACTGTGCCTCTGCCATATCCTAACCATTCCCAAATTTATGCCTTGCCCCCCCTTTACTCACATCCCCTTGTCAGGAGACTCCGTGTAACTATGATATTTATTTGAACATTTTAATTGTGGGGGTTGTGGGGTTTCCATCTAGTAAAAAACTATAAAAAGTATTTTTGGCTTGAGTTGTGATGCAGAGCAGGGGTGGATTTTACATGATTGGTACTATATTTCACAACAACGGGTGCTTTCAACCTTCAAGTGCAAACTTCAAACTCTCAAATGGTGGGTTTCTCTTTTTAAGGCCTCAATTATCTAGTAGTACTCCAAAACTAGTTTTTCTAGCATATTTTCCAGGACAGACACAATATTCAAAATCTGATCACCATTCGAGATACCATTTATGCTGCTTTTCAACCTATCCAAATTGCAGATATGGGTTCTTTGTAACTCAAGTCTCAAATCTTCATTTTACCGCTCTGTACTAGGCCTAATCAGGCTCATTCATATAGGGAATTATTGGTTCTATAAACCGCAGACCTCAAACCTTTTCACTGACGTTCTAGACACACCTTGTAAGGTCTGCCTATGCTCACCAAACTGGTTCCTACACTTTCCCAATGCTTCTTTATCAAATCCTAACTCCTAGCTACCTTCTCATGCCTAATACATGGTGATATTAGGCTAGGGCATCATCAAATTTGCAACCAAATTCATCCCCTGCGCATGCAAACTTCTTCATACCAAAACCTACTTTAAGCACTTCCATTGCACCAAGTTTGAAGAGATTTCATCATGTGGAATGGAGTTTATGCATTTTCTTTCCTCCAAACCTCTTAGCCCAGGTTTTCAATCCAATTCCAGAAAAATGGCTATAAGATACTCAAATCTTAATAAAATTCAATGAGACCAGAACCAACAGAAAGAAGATTCAATTCTCCATCCAACACAACCAACTTCATAGCTTGAGTTCACTGTCAGGGTCATACAACATTCTGAAACAGAAAAAAGACGTTACAAATTCCAGAAAACTAGTGATTTTGTATTGCAAACTCTCCAAATTACAAGTGACCAACCTTGGGCTTGACTTTTCAAGTCATATTAACCATACTCCAATGGTTCTAATTGCCATTTGAATTCCAACAGTTCATCTTGCAATTACAAGACAAAAATGCAAAATTGCATGACAACGTTTTGACAAACATGACAACTTTTTACAATGTTTGCTATATGACCCAAAAATGACCTCCTAAGATTCAAACTCCACACGAACTAGTTCAAAATGGTCTAAAAGACCTTATTATATGATCGAAACACAATACTAAAGTAAAATTGACAAAATTGCCTCATGGAGGCATGAACCCAACTAGGTGCTTCTCCACCATACTCCTTGGGAGATAAGATAAGATAAGATAAGATAAATTATTAATGTCCAACAAGAGACCACAAGCGGGCCTAAGGGACTGAGAGTACAACAGAGAGCCCAGAAGACAACAGAACAACCAAACGGTGTTCGAGAAAAGAGAAACCAACAGAAAAAGAAACAACAAGAAGAGCTAGAAAGGAGAAGATGCCGCGAAACCACCAAACACCTAGTGGTTTCCGGACACCAAAAAGTAGCTCAAGATCGATGGATAACTATCCGTGAGGGGAGGAGTCTGAGTCAGAGTCCGTCTCTGGGAGGAGGGAGTCCGCTGTTGTTGATGGGGCTGTAAGAGCAAGTGGTCTCTGCGATGTCTGATTGATCTGGGGTGAGGGACAGAGGAAGGACTCTTAGGCCTCTTGGTTCCTCTAGGGGAGGAAGCCGGAGCAAAGAAGGAGGTGATCTGCTGGCAAAGGGACATAGAGCCCGGTGGAGAGAGCACCTGTAAAGTCGAATCATGGAGATGGAAGGCCTCCTGGAGATAAAGTGTCAAGCAGTGCTGATCCTTGTACCTGAAGAAGGAAGACATAGACCTGCAGTCTCTGAATAGACAGTGGAACCTCCCACGAATCTCATAGTAAATCAGACAGTAGAATAAGAAATGGAACTCAGTCTCAGCCAACCTCATATCACAACACTGACAAAGCCTCTCCTCTCTACTGGTCTGGTGGTCGGTCTGGATCCGAAGTCGGTGGGAGCCAACTCTAAAGGACCCGAGCTCGATACGCAGGGCGTGGGGCCAGCGTCTGAAAGTATACTGGGGCCGAGTGATCAAGCCATCATGTATATCAATATAGTGCTCGGAATAGAAGGCCATACGAGGCCGAAGGCCACTAGGAGGATCAGCCCATGTCACCTGAACATACCTCCTGTAAATATCTAACCTGGTGATCTTGTTCAACTCCAACTAAGGGGCGAGGAGATGAGAAGGAGCGTCGAGGGAATACTGAAAGGGAGGGAGGTGGTCGATATCAATACCAACAGAGCTGAGGAGACTGGAAGCCTAAGCATACCAGCATCAAGCACGCATATTAGGGTCCAAGGCCACTAACGAAGTCGAAGAACAATAGGCTAAGTAAGAGTAATGGTATCTGCCATCAGTCGAGTTAGCAAAGCCCCTGAGTCTGTGGAGTAACCAAACAAGATCGAAGATCGTGCAAAGTCTGAAGGGATGAGCCCCGAACTCAGCCAGAATGATGCTAGTGGGAGTAGTCGGCTGACAGCGAATGAAGCGTCGGAGAAAGAGGGTCTGCACTCTCTCAATAGAAGCCCAGTCAGTAGTCAATAAGGAGGGACCCCAAACAGTCGAGCCATAAAGAATAGTAGGTCTAACTAGTGAGTCAAAGATAGACATCTTTGACGTAATATCCTGAAAGTGATGTCGAAAGCACTGTCGCTCAAGTAAGGCAAGAGAACCCAAACCCTTGTTGATCCCCAGTGTCATAGCCGGTCTCAAACTAAAGTGTGGCCCAGAGAACCCAATCCCCAAATAGGTGCAGCTGAAGTTATCTTGATCTCGGTCCCTCTGAAAGTAAAGTGGAGATGCAAGGTTTTCAAACAATTGAAAGTCATGACCCGTGTCATCCCCAGGTTCACCACAAGCTGCCGAGAGTCACAAAAGGAGGCCAGGCCATTCAGGAGTCGCTGTAATCCCTCGGGAGAGGAGGATAAGAGCACAACGTCGTCAACAAATAGGAGGATGGAGATCAGGGTCTGGTGGAGGAGACAACCATCACCGGGAAGCGAGAAGCTCCTGAGGTAGGTCTCAAGCTCATCAATATAGATACCAAATAGTGTAGGGGAAAGTGGGCAACCTTGCTTAACACCGGTCGAACTCTGAATGAAATCCGAGAAACCAAGTGGGGTCCTAAGACGCCCAACAACACTCTCATAGAGTCTCATAATGGCAGCGATCAGTCCCTCAGAGATCCCAATGTCTCTAAGTCTCTGGAATAAGGCTAGCCGCGGGACAGAGCGAAAGCTTTGCGAAAATCCATAAAGCAACAGTACACCTTAGTCGAGCGGTGCCGAGCCTCCTCAATAATGGCCTTGAGAGTGAGGATATGGTCTGTAGTCTGAAAATTTGCTCTGAAACCAGCTTAGCCTTTGGCTCTGCACCCCAAACTGTCTAGCTGTGTCATGAGAAGGATGTGTAAAACTGTGGCGTAGAGTTTGGCAAAGGTATGCCCGATCATAATGGTCCTGTAATTACCCGGATCAAAGAATTTAAAAATTCTCTTGAAATCAGATCTTTAATTGCTGTACCATGCTCCTTGATGTTTTCCTTTGTCATTTGAGTGGCATCCTCCATTGGATGTCCTTTCCACTTGACTAGGTATTGGTAATAAACCTTCTTTCTTGTCTTCTTAAGCTCCTTGTCTAAGGTGCATTCTAGCTCCTAGGGTTGGCTTGGTGGGAGGTCTCTGATCTAATCTTCATCTGCAACCTTTGATAGACCTCCATTTTCATCTGCAATCACAAACCCTTTGAAACGGTATAGGTCAGAAAATTAAAAATTGAAGAGATAGCAACCCCGGGAGGGAGTTCTATCTCATAGGCATTTGCTCCAAACTTGTGGACCACCTTACATGCCCCAATCTTCTTCATCTGCAGCTTTGAATACTTCCCTTTTGGTAGCCTTTCCTTTCTCAAATGGGCTAATACTAGGTCTGCCACCTTGAAATGAACCTCTCTCCTCAAGTTTGCATGTTGTTTGTATTTATCAACACTCCTTTGAAGGTTCTCTCTAACTTGCTGATGTATTTTTTTCATGGCAACTGCAAACTCTTCCCCCGCAACACTCCTCTATTCCACTCAAATCCCTGAGTTCAAACACTCCCCTAGGTTGCATTCCATATACAATCTCAAATGGGCTTTTCCCAACACTTCTGTTTATGGAATCATTGTATGCAAACTCAGCTTGGGGTACGATCAGATCCCATTGGGTTGTTGTTCCTAACCGGTTACTGAGAAGGTGGGGTGAATCAGTAAATTCAATTTCTACTTCTCTTTTAAGCAACCATATTTTCTTGTTAATATATAAATCAAAAGAATATTATGACAACCATAACCAGAACTTAAATGCATAGGTCAACACAACATTTATACGTGGAAACCCTCGGTTAGAAGGAAAAAACCATGGTGGGACAAAACCCACAAAACTCCATTACTGTAGTAATAAAGTTGCCTTGTTAGAGGCTTACAAAGAACTAGTGAGAGTGCTACCTAGTTAAAGGATTTGATAGAAGACCTATTAGGATCTTGACCTTCTTAGGAGTTGCCTTATCAGAGGACTTAAAACACCAATAAAGATGTTACCCGGTAAAGGGACTTATACAAAAGAACCTGTAAGGGTTCACCCTGATTGAGGGATTTAAATATGATTGACAACAAAAGCAATGATCTTATGATGACACTATATCTGTTGATTCATATCATACCTGTTCACCCTTTGCTCTGCTTGGCTGTTGAATCTTTTTCTCCCTTTCACCTTCTGTGACTGTGTTTCCTCTCAGAAGATTCTGCTCTCCTGCTCTCCTTCGCTCTATGCTCTTGATTTTCAACAACACAACTTTCATGTCTTTCGACCTATATTTATAAGAAATAATCTTATTAAAAATACATCTAATAGTTCCGCCAAGCTGTGAACTCTTCCATAAATCACGCATGCAAAACCCTTGATCAAAAAGCTTGCAAACGGATCCTTTGTTTACCTTGAAACGCTCGCAGAAAAAACAAAGCTAACTTCGGTTCCATTGAAAAACTCTCCGCATAATCGGGTTCACATTATCATGCACTTAATCGGTGTTTGATTTGTATCCGATTAGTCATCTGTTCCCTGTGTGTTTGCAAAGACCAGTTGGACAAAACCTGGACCGGTATAAGTGTGACCGGTTAAAGTACACTGCTTTCTTGCTCAATCTACCCGGTTCATAATCGTGAGTACCGGTGGGATTGATGTTTGCTAATGAGTTTACCAATGACTACTAACTTAATGTCAACAATCTTCCCCTTTGACATTGGTGGGAAAACATATCAACACATCATCTCTAGACTTCCCCTGTAGATCTTCTCGTCTACCTGTAGCATATTTCTGAATGAATGAGTCACAACACACTGTTATTGTTATCTGTCATTTTCTCATTTTTTTTTCTTCGCTTCTCTTTTCTCTGCACTCATATCTTCCCCTTTTTGCCTCCAAGTGACAAAGGGTTGTTACTCTTCATAATTGTCACTTATTGAAGATATCTTTATAGATCTTCTTTGCAGATTCTAGGAATGGTTTCCAGATACCTGTTACATGATCTAAAGTGTTCTTTGTAGCTTTTAGTGAGACAATGAGATTTTCCATGTCTTCTATTGTCTTTTAATCAGGTTCACTGAGAAGTCTTTCTGTATCAGTTGTTGTTTTCTGCATCAGTTGTTATTTTCTGCATCAGATCAAATGTTGGTGCAATAAATAATTGAAATCCAATAGGATCTTGGATTCTTTTTGTGTTCTCTTCTGACACCTTCCTCAAAGTGAGAGCTAGACTTGTCAGTTCTCGCTATACTCTGTTGCAGAAGAGGTCTTAGCATCAAATTTTGATGTTAAATCATTTATCTCTTCTGTTGTCCTTTTTGTTCTCTCAGTTATATACTTCACAAAGTCTTCAAAGTTAGAAGTTCTTGTGATCGACCTTCCAGCTTCTTGTACTTGTTGCTGTAGCTCTACGGTTCTTGTAGTCACAGTGGCTTTGAGTTCTTCAACCTATTTATGAAGAATATTTATCCTTTTCTTCTCATAATGATCAATAACAACTGTTTCTAGGTCAGTGACATCTTCCCCAATTGCTTGTGCCAATACCTCTAATTGATCAATCACAGGTTTGTCTTCATCTATTTCAACATCTGGTACAAAATTGTACAAGATATTCTTTACACTTGTGAGAACCATATCCTGTTTTCTCTTAGTGAGCTCCCTCAACTGCCTTGTCGACATTTTGCTTATGTCAACAATAGTGTCACTTGCTTGAGAAGGGCTAACTTTGCCTCTTTTCGATTCAAATTTTATTGCAAAAGATAGCTTTTTCTTTGATGTTGATGCACTCAGAACATATAATGGTTCCTTTTGCCTTATTTCCTGTGAAGGTTCTTCTGTAACAGGCAACTTCTGTTGTTGAGGTATTTCTTGTTGTAGTGCCTCCTCTGGACGCACTTCTTCTGGATGTACTTCCTCTTCTGGATGTACTCCTTCCGGTGGTTCCTCTATTTGTAGTTGCTCTTCAAAAACCTGTTGATCATTTAAAACAACTTCTATTTCATCTGTTTTATTTTGTGTAGTCATCTTTTTTGATGACTCCCCCAGTTCTTGTTCTGTTGGTCTCATAGATGTATCTTGTACAACTGTTTGAACATCTTTACCTAGGTTAACCTGTTCACTGGCCGTGAACTGTTCACTAGTAACTTCCTTTTCACCGGTTGTTCCTTGTTCACCTGTTGAAACTTGTTCACCAGTTGTGAATTGTTCAGGTGGAACCATCTCCTTTTCCGGTTCATCTTGTGAGATATCTTGTGGAGCTGTAGGCTTGAGAGTGTTGAAGTCGTATTTCTGCCAAAATTCTAGTGAATCTTCATACACATCTTTATCTTGACCATTAATGATTTTGGCCACCCTGTCCCTTGTATCCAAGTTGAGTGACACAACTTCCATCAAAATTTTTATTGACTCATTGTCAAGATCTGGTTTAACTTTTGCCAAAGTTTCCCTTATTATTTTATTGTTTTGAGGTAGACCGGTTCTCCATTTGGTCATTAGCCTCTTATTCAATTCTGCAGGAAATTGGGGCCTGTAGTCCCTAGGACCTCTGTTGAAATCTAGAAAGGTTTCTAACAGAGCAATCTCAATTTTATCCTTATTATCATTTCCCAAAACACTAAACCACTTTGCAACATTCAACACTTCACCGAAATCCATAATTTCATCTACTATGTTATCTACGGTTAAAGTTCAAGCTTTACCTTTTTCTGGAGAAGCAAGTAGGGTTGGTGGAGTGAGATCACCACCTGTGTCTCCAGTTATGTCCACAATGATCGGTTTTGTTGCAGTCTTTTCTTGGATCGGAGTCTCGACTCCCAGTATGCCCTTTCCTTTTCCAGTGTCTATTACTGGTGGCACTATGGTCATTTGGCATTCAGCTTCAGCTTCATGTTGCAGCTTTAGAACAATCGTCCATATGGCAACCCCTTCATCATGAACTTTATCAACTTCTCCAATCAAGACCTCACCAATTCTTTTCCTGATATTGAAACTCTGTTTGTACAGGTCAACTTGATTAGTTGCCTCTTGCAAGCTAAGATGATTCTGTACTTCAAGTAGAGCCCTTATTCTCAGCTCTCTTTCCTTATCTATGGAAGATTTCCATATACCTTCAATTATCTCTTGCAGCTCTTCAGGTATTGTTTTGTGAAGTTCAGTGGGTGTGATCTTGAACTCGTGAAGACAGTAAACTACAACTTCTTCTAGCTTTCTCCTATCTTCTTCATTAGAAAGCTCATATCTTCTTTCGACTCCACCCATTCCACTTGTTTTCTTCATTCCTTCAACCATTTCATCTATGGTTGGTTTCCTTCCTCTTGGTGCATCCCCCTTTACCGGTTCTCGGTCTTTCTCTTTTTGAGATAAGTAGTGGTTTCTTCTGTTTCTATTTCCTCCATTTCCTCACCTTGTGAAGGTTCGGTGGATGCTAGTTGTGCCTTCTTCCTTTGAACCTTTGGTTCTTCAGTCACTGGCTTCCTTTTCCTAGGAGTGGGAGTTCATTTCACATAAACCTTCTTAGGTTCCTTAGAAGGTGCTTTCTTCTTCAAATTTGCTTGAATCTCCTCAAAAGTCCCAAACTAGTATGCAGAGAGATCTAAGTTGCTTTCCTGTAGTGCATTTGCATATGCCTTGGCAACCTTAGATGTAATTTCCTACCCAAGCTCCGGTGCATACTCGGTCCTAGGCTCAACAGCCTGGATAATGCAATGATCAGTGCTTACCAGAAAACACTTCTCTTTCTTGTATTCTTCTACAATGGTTGAGGGAATTCTTTCCGTGTTGTGCATTCTTAATTGATAGGCCCCAAAATAATCAGTCATAAACTTATTAACCCGGTTCCCCAAGTTATTTATTATCTCTCCTATCTGAACCATTACCGGTTTATCATCTAGCCATGTAACTTTGCCTATCCTTGGAAATAAGTTTTGATAATAGAAAAACAAACATACCAACAACGTCCCATATTTGAGAAACTTCTTTTTGACCAAATCAAGCTTCTTCAGATTTTCAAAGATTTGGCTCCTCAGCATAACACAAATGTCATACTTGGCATTATCGTGCATTATCTCGTGCGCAACATGAATCGTACCTCCAGATATGCTATTTAGGTTATTCGACTAATAAACTTTGTAGCTAATAATCGTAGCAGCAAACCGAACACCGTCGTCTTCAATATCATTCAGAGTCATCATTCGACTGTCGTATTTGGACTTAGTCAACTGTGTGACTTCTGCATTTGCTATTGTTCTCTGGGTTAGAGCTTCCCTTACGACATTGTACCCAGTTACCTTGTGTAAATCTTCTTTAGTGATAGGTATAATCGCGCCTTTCGCTAGCCACATCCCTGGTTCGTGAACCTTGCTAAGAATCAGCCTAATCCAATCTGGTCAAAACACGATTGGATATTGACTCCATCGATTAAACGTGATGCTTCCAGCTTAGCATATTTTGCCTGAAGCTTCCCGTCTTCACATAGCAAGAGGTATTCACTTTGAATAAATGTTTCGCCCAGTTCCTCCTGTTTGCTGTGGATGAAAGCCGTTACATCCTCAGTTAGTAAAACACCTTCAGGAATGGATGATAGAGCTCCCGCCATATCATTCGCTCGATTTTGAACTGCCATGATGTCGTAAACAGGTCTATCAAGTTGATTGGAATTGATGAGGCTCACCACATAAGATGAAGATGCCATATTGCTAGAACAGTATCTGCAGAAAGTTCTTGATAAAATTTACGGAATTTGCACAACAAAGATCGTAAATCACAGCAAGAAAAGATTACTCAAGCTTTTGAAAACAATAATTACAAAACGCAATGTAAAGTGAAATGGGTAATCGACTTTCCTTTTTATACACTTAGGTCGTAACAGTAATTAGCAAACGGTAACTTTTGTTAACGTTTACCATATTAATTACCCTTAACATTTCTTTCGACAACTGGTCCTGTTTACAAATCCTCGATTGCAATATCCACCTTGCTACGTTAGCAACTCTTACCTGTTTGGTTAATATGTTATACCCGTGACTCCTTCCTGGTTCCAATTCTTGACTAAGTGAGATCACAACTCATCAGTTCCTCCGGGAACAGTAGCCTCTCTACTTGTTTCCCTTAAGCCCTTAGGCTTAATTTGCTGAAGAGATATCACCATCAGTAGATGATGACCTTACCTCAGATTTCTCCTCAGCACAACTCTTTCTCCCCTTTATGGACCAAGTCTTCTTGACTTCCTTGTTCGTCTCTTTACTCACGTTATCCTTTTGATTGGGGGACAACTTCTTCTTGATCGGTTTAGTCGGTCCTTTGCCTTTGTTCATTGACGGGTTCTTGCAGTCCTTGGCCAGATACCCAATCTTGTTATAGTTGTAACAAGCCATTCCGGTTCCTCTCCATGGATTGACCCTTCTATCCCTGTGCATGGGTAAGTGACAATCAGAGTTCCTATGCCCTGATGGTCCACAGGTAGCACAGTTAGATGTGCTTTGGTTTACATTCCTATTATGGAATACCGGTCTTGGTGGAGATTTGAATGCCATTTTTTTGGACCTGCATTCTTTGGGTTTGTGTCCAAATTTATTGCAGGCATAACAATAACCCTTTAAGCTTCCCCTGCTTCCATTGGACACACTGTTGGAGCGAGACTTGCATTGAAAGGTCTTGTGACCATACTTGTAACGGTTGCTGCAGTAACTGTTAGAAGTAAATGGTTTCACCGGTGCATTTCTGCAGTCATTGGATTTATGACCCGGTTTGCCACAATGTTTGCAAGAGGGTTTGAAGATCTTTTTACCTTTGTCTTATGTTGGTTTCTTCTTTTCCTTCTTGCCTTGCTTGTCTCCAGAGGACTCACTAGTTTCATTATTGCTTTGACTGATGTACCCAAGTCCTGTGGGATCCTTGTGCTTCCTTTGAGCTTTCAGTTGCTCATCAAGCTTCTCAGAACTTTCATTATACCTTATGAGTTTCTCATTCCTCTCTTCAAGAGTTTTCAGCTATTCCTTTAGTTGATCCAATTTAGCAGCCATCTTTTTGCATGCTTCATCTTTGTCATGCAAGTGCTCATGCATGATTGCATTCTCCTGATTTATGCCCTGCATGTCTGCATGCAATTGCAATATGAGAGCATCATTTTCTCTTAATGCATCTTCAACCAGATTTCGTGCTCTTTCAGTAGTTAACTGTGCTTTTATGGCACTAGTCTTCTCATCCTCAGTTTTTCTTTTGGCTTCAATGAGTTCAGTTGTCCTCAGAGTGTGACCTTCCTGCTCCCTTTTTAAGTTGGAGATTTGATTGATCAGATTCAGATTGTTTTCCATGAGATCAATGAATGCTTCTTCTGCTTCATTAGAGCCACTTTGCCCATAGAGTTCCTCAATGGTTTCATGACTTTCACTCAGTTGTAGAGCCAGCTCTTTCGTCTTGGCAAGAGACCTCCTCAGTCTATTCTCCAAAGAGGCTATCATGTTATTGGCTTCTTCCAGCTGCTTTTGATACATGTAACCCTCCATGATATTTTCTCAAGCAGTTAAGCTTATTATTCCTGAGAACCTAAGCTTTGATACCAATTGTTGTTCCTAACTGGTTACTGAGAGGGGGGGTGAATCAGTAAATTCAATTTCTACTTCTCTTTTAAGCAATCATATATTCTTATTAATATAGAAATCAAAAGAATATTATCACAACCATAAACATAAATTAAATGTATAGGTCAACACAACATTTATACGTGGAAACCCTCGGTTAGATGGAAAAAACCACGGTGGGACAAAACTCACAAAACCCCACTATTGTAGTAATAAAGTTGCCTTGTTAGAGGCTTACAAACCACTGGTTAGAGTGCTACTCGGTTAAGGGATTTGATAGAAGACCTGTTAGGATCTTGACCCTGTTAGGAGTCGCCTTATCAGAGGATTTAAAGCACCAATAAAGATGTTACTCGGTAAAAGGATTTATACAAAAGAACATGTAAGGGTTCACCTTGATTGAGGGATTTAAATATGCTTTACAACAAAAGAAATGATCTTACGATGACACTATATCAATCGATTCAGATCATACCTGTTCACCCTTTCGTCTGCTTGGTTGTTGAATCTTTCTCTCCCTTTCACCTTTTGTGACTGTGTTTTCTCTCAGAAGATTCTGCTCTTTTGCTCTTCTTTGCTCTATGCTCTTGATTTTCAACAACACAACTTTCATGTCTTTCAACTTGTATTGATAAGAAATTATTTTATTAAAAATACATCTAATAGTTCCGCCAAGCTGTAAACTGTCCCATAAATCACGCATGCAAAACCCTTGATCAAAAAGCTTGCAAATTGATCCTTAGTCTACCTCGAAACACTCGCAGAAAAAACAAAGCTAACTCTAGTTCCATTGAAAAACGCTCCGCATGATCTGGTTCAGATTATCATGCACTTAACTGGTGTCTGATTTGTATCCGGTTAGTCATTTTTTCCCGGTTTGTTTGCCAAGATTGGTTGGACAAAACCTGGACCAGTTAAAGTACACTGCTTTCTTGCTCAATCTACCCAATTCATAATCGCGAGTACCGGTGTTCCGGTTGGATTGATGTTTGCCAATGACTTTATCAATGACAACTAACTTTATGTCAATAGTTGAGTGCTCCTTTGTCAAACATCTAAGGAGATTTCCAAGGCTCCTATTCACAACTTCAATTTGCCCATCTGTTTGGGGAAGATAGGCAGAGCTAAAGGTCAAATTTGTGCCTAACTTCTTCCAAAGGGTTCTCCAAAAGTGACCCATAAATTTGCTGTCGCTATCTAAAACAATGGTTAATGGTAACCCATGAATCTTGACCACCTCTTTGAAAAAAAACATTGCAATCTATGAGGCATCATTTGTACTCCTACATGGTATGAAATGTGTCATTTTACTAAACCAGTCTACTACAAACATACTATCAAAGCCCTTTTGAGTTTTGGGTAACCCCAACACAAAATACATCTCGATGTACTCCCATGGTTCATTTGGGATTGGCAATGGTTGATAAAGACTTGCATTTGTACTACAACCCTTGGCTCTTTGACATACAACACACTTTTCAACAAATTTTTTGATATCACTTTGCATCTTTGGCCAATAATAATGCGTCCTTATCTGTTCGAAAGTCTTGTCCATACCAAAATGACCCCCTAAGCTGTGACAATGCTTTTCCTTAATCAGATTAGTCCTCATAGAGCATTTGGGAATACATAATTGATCCCCTCTAAACAATAAGCCATCTTGTATCAAGAAATCAAAATGTTCTTCATGAAAAGTGCCATTTTACTGATTACAAATAGTATAAATTTCTTTGAAGTCATCATCTCCTTCGTACATACCTTTCAAAGCATCAAACCTGACATTTTTGAGTTGAACTTCTGGAACCAATAATACTCTCTTTCTTAGTGCATCTGCCACCTTGTTGGCTTGCCCTTTTTTGTACTTGATTGTGAAGGTGAAGCTTTGTAGATATTCCACCCACTTCATGTTCCTATGATTGAGCTTATCATGGCCATTAAGGAATCGCAAAGCATGATTGTCAGTGAAAACAATAAATTCTTTGGGGAGGAGATAGTTCCTCCACTTCTCCAATGCTTGGACCATAGCATACATCTCCAAATCATAAGAAGTGTACTTCCTCTTTGCCTCATTGAGCTTTTCACTGAAAAAGGCAATAGGCTTGCCCTCTTGACTCAATACTGCCCCAATTGCATATCCACTTGCATCACACTTTATAGTGAAAACTTTGTTGAAATCAGGTGGAGCCAAAATAGGTTGTTGTGCCACTCTTTGCTTCAGATTTTGGAAGCTTTTTTCTGCCTCCTCAGAGTACATGAACCTCTTTTTTTGTCTCCCTTTATTGTGTCAATAATAGGAGCACATGTCAAGGAGCTACAGGTGTTCCTCCTTAGTCTTGCTAAAAACAAGGATGTCATCTAAATAGACAACCACAAACTTACCTATGAAGGGCTTCAAAACTTCATTCGCTAGTCTCATAAAAGTGCTTGGTGCATTTGAAAGCCGAAATGGCATAACAAGCCATTCATACAGTGCTTCATTTGTTTTGAAGGCAGTTTTCCATTCATCTCTCTCTTTAATTCTGATTTGGTGGTAGCCACTCTTGAGGTCTATCTTTGAAAAATAACATGGTCCTCCAAGACAATTCATCAAATTCTCCATTCTCGATTTAGGGAACTGGTACCTTATTGTAATCTTGTTAATTGCCCTTGAGTTGGTACACATTCTCCAATCTCCCCCCTTCTTTGGTGCCAAAACAGTTGGGACTGCACATGAGCTGAGACTTTCCCTTATTAGACCCTTGTCAAGCAACTCTTGGATCTGCTTCCTTATCTCTTCATTCTATTTTGGGGTCAATTTATACACTGCCTTGTTAGGTAGACTTGCACCTGGTATAAAGTCTATATGGTGGCTCACATCTCTTATGGGTGGTAAAGAGCTAGGGAGCTCATTTACCACAACTTCCCCATGCTTCTTCAACAAAGTTTGTACCTCTCTGGGCACATCATCCTCCCTTGCTGTTGTTATGACAGCCTTTGGCCTGATTACAATGGCAAAACCTTCTCCCTCTTCCTTCATGGTTTTCAAGAACTCCTTTTTTCCTACCATCATCACACTAGGGCCTTCATGTGTAGTCTTGTCCTCATCTTGCAATGGGTTGAGGGTAAATGAAATCCCATCCTTTTCAATCACATAAATGTTCTTTCTCCCATCATGCTTAGCCTTCCTGTCATATTCCCAATGTCTCCCCAAAAGCAAGTGGCATACATCCATGGGTATTATGTCACATAGGACTTTGTCTTTGTATCCTCCAATTTGAAACTCCACCCAAACTTGTTCATCTACTAGGATTGCTGTCTCTTATTCAACCACGAGACTTTGTAGGGAGTAACATGTGGAATTCTTTTTATTTTCAACTTCTCTACCATCTTTGTGGGGAGTAACTTGATTCTTATGCCTCCAAAAAACATTTCTACCATTCCCAATAAGCTCCATCAAACCTTGTTGAAGATCCCAAGCATTGATACCCAACCAAGTTTGATCTCCAACATGTCTAGGAGGATGCATATCACAACTACAAGTGCCATCTATATCATCAAGCACATCAAGGAAGTTTGTGACCCTTTTGGTAATCTCTTATAACCCATCCATGAAAGTATCAACAATTAAGTTGCAAGGAACAATTGTTGTCTTCAGAATCAACCTCAAAGAAATATTAGTATAAGATAAATCATCTTTTATTCCAAAGGATGGTTTGTCAATCATGTGGATGTCATGTTTAAGTCTCTCTTTCTCCAGAGCTACACAAGTAACAAGCTTGACATCTTTCTTCTTTGCAGCTGTTTTGAAATTTCCAGTAAGCCTAGCAACATTGTTTGGAAACTTTTCAAAATCTGAAATATAGAATGGTGTAACTCACAAGCACCAACAAAGAAAGAATTTTCAATTGAAATCATCAAATTGCATACCGAAGCTGACCTCCAATTTTTCACGTAGCAAGGAATGATGATACCCCCAAGTATCATATCACCCTAAATGCATTCTTCTTCTGTCTCCTATTTGTATATTTCATACCTGGTGGTCTCTTAGGAGGATAACCAGTTACCTCTGTTCATCAATAGGCTGAAAACCATATTCCAATTCAGGCTCTAAATCTTTTCCCGGATCGCGTACCTTACTATTTTCACCAAGTGCAACACTACAACTAGGAATTGTTGTTCCATCATCCAACTCATAAAGGGAATTGCCACATGTCATATCGTCACCCATCTCAAACAATGGGTTATCAACACCCACGACAAATTGAATCTTCCAATCATGGTCATGCAAAAAAATGAATTGCTACTATGATGAATACTAAAATGAGGACTTTCATACCTATCAGCAGTAATTCCTTAGCTGTCCCAAATCATCTGTGCCTCTTTGTTATGAAGATGCTCAAAAAAATGATGTGGATCAACAATTTCATGAAACCTTTGCTCAAAATTAGCTGCAAGCAATGATGAATCAGATTTTCTTTCAATATCATCATTAAATACATCTATGGCATCCTCCATGCGTGCATTGTGCAAAAAAATCAGAACAACATCACAATCACGAGTGTGAGAAGGGATACTAACCTTCAAAGTTAGCTTATTAGGAGTGCGTTGAGGCTCAACCAGGAGCTGAGGCTTCCCATTGCCTCTCTGATTCTCTCTAAAGGGGAACACAGCCAGCAAGAAACAATGAAGGACACAGAAAGAGTCCTCCTCAGAATCCAGTGCCCTCAATTCCCAATAGGTCAATAAGGAAAATCAAGATGCCCAAGTTCAACATATGGAGGAGGGAATAATGAAGTGCAAACTGGTGAAGAGAATCTAGAAACTGTTCAGGAACTGAAGGAATTGTTGGACAAAGGTTTTGATCTCTTGGTTGAAATAAAGGGGGACTAGTGGAAGAGGCTTTACTCATGAAAAAAGAATTGTAATCAGTTGAATGAGAATATGAATGAATATGAAGAAGATGAAGGAGAAATTTTTTAGGAAAGGATGTTAGGGCAATCCAAGTCCAAGATCAAAAAACCAAGGATTGGGCAAAAAGGACAGCTGAGAAGACTAACCAACAAGAAAAAGTTAGAAATAGGAGGCAATGCCAAGGGTTAGATGACATTTAGATTTGGGAAGGGGGTGACCCTTCCCAAGTTGCAATGATGTCCCTCAGTTGGAATGTTAAAGGCATTAATTCCTGTAACAAGAGGTGCATGATCAAGTGCCAAACTGATCAAGCTAAGGTAGATCTAGTGCTATTGCAGGAGACGAAAGTAAGTTTCAAAGGAGAGTGAAAAGCTAATGCAGTTCTGGAGGAGCTATTGAGGAGCATTTGTGGAGGCAAGTGGTGCGTAGGGGGTTGGAGGTGCTGTGGAACTCATTGAAGTTGGAGGTGGAGCAAATAGCAGTTGGTAGAATAGGAAACTTTGTTGTATGAGAATGAGCAAGGCTCAAATAGGGTTTTATGTGGTAAATTTATATGGCCCAATGCAGACAAGCAAGAAAAGAGAGGCTTGGTGCTAGATTGCAGATGTTATCAAAGACAATTAAGGGGAGAGGATAATGATTGCTGGGGATTTAATGCCACTCTCAGTAATGAACAGAAGATGGGGGCTTGACACAGAAAACACTAGTACATATTGATTTTTAGAATCTTGTGTATTTGAATATGCTAAGAGATGTACCAAAAATCGGATGGTTTACTTGGACAAATAGAATAAAAGGTTTGAAAAACATTGTAGAGAGATTGGATAGATATTACTTTCTTGGGAGATTAGGACCCAGTGGTTCTTGTATGTGAGGCTAGTGTTCTTCCTTGGTCAGGCTCTGACCACTACCATGTGAAACTCATCTTCATGCTAGTGTTCCTCCGTGGCACCCTTTCAAATTTGAGAACACATGGCTGTGGAAAGTGGCTCTGAAAGACATAATGGCTCAGTGGTGGAAGGAGGCTCCAATCAAGGGGAATTCAGACTACAATTTTTTTTCCCAAAAAGTTAACTGATTTTAAAAATCAACTCAAAGAATATAACAAAGCGCATTTTGGAATTAGCTTTGAAGAGAGTCAAAATTGAAGAGGACCTATCAAAACTCAATGAGAAGGTGATTGCTAGGGCATGGGTGGCGAGGATTTCAAACAAGAATGGGACCTTAAGCTGAAGTATGCAAAGGCTCTATAAAAAGATTTTTTTGGAGACAAAATGTGGCAAGGTATGTCTCGAGGATGGAGAGAAAAGTACTAAACTCTTCCAATACTCCTCCAAGGTCAAAAGATGTAGGAACAAAATATTGGAGATTACCACGGAAGATGGATCTATTGCTTTATCGAAAGAAGAAATTAATAAAGAGGCAGTCAACTTTTTTGAGAATACCCAAGATAATATTGGGATTTGGGACTACCTTTTGGAGAGGATACCCAAGATAATATTGCTTGAGGACTAAGTTGTCGGTTCGGGTTTGGGTTCAAGTTCAGGTTTGAAGAACTGGTTCGCTGGTATGGCAAAATTTTGAAACAGGGTTTGGGTTCGTTAGTATAAGAACATATATATGCATCTATATATACATACATAGATACATCCATACCTATACATATCTATGCAGCCTAGAAGCATGAATTAAGATTAGAATGTCACACAGTATCATAAAAACAATAAAACCACTTTAAAATTGTAATCATAGCATCATACCAACATCAAAATATTAAAATAATAATATTGAGTTCAAGTATCATTGTTTTGACTTTCAACATTTGTAACTTTAAACTAAGTTTCAATCATCTAATGGATTGTCTATATCTCATCTTCTTCTTTTTCTTCTTCATCATCAATGGCATTAGTTGATTCACAAACAATGCCAATGCCAATGGGATCAAATGCACCAATAACATTCTTGCTTTCCATGTCCTCAAATGCTTATTACTTTTTCACTGTACAGAGAGCTTGTTTGTTTGAATTTAACATCCTACCTGAAAAATGTTAAAAAAGTAGCTTGCAACTCCCTTCACCTTTTGAAGATATTGATTAATGTTATAATATGATTTATAACTATAGAGAACTTCCAATTAATTGGACAGGGGTCATTATCAGCAATAGGATATAAAAATTTCACCGGAAGAAAGCTTGAGGGCTTGTTTAATTTGATGTAATAAATATCTGAACTTCAGCAAATTTGTTTGTAATGTTAAAGATCTTATTCAAATTCTGTAATAATTGTTTTCCACACGAAATTATAGAATGTTTCTCAGTGGAAATGTGCCTGGTTTGCACTTGGTCTGCCTGGGTTGTAATATCCCCTTTTGTAATTGATTAGGGTTCTTGTCCAATTTCTTTTCATCCAAATTGCAATGGCCTTCTTTTATCTATAACTCGTAGACAACTCCTTTATTTGTCTCAAATGAGTGTCTTGATATTAACAAAGACTAATTTATAAAGGTTATTTTACCGAATAACAATTCTGATCCTTAAGTCGATGATGGTATAATTGTTATATAGTAAAATTTGTCTTTGATCCACAAATATTGACTTTATGTTTATAAAGGTTATTTTGCCCAATAACAATTCTGATCCTTAAGTTGATGATGGTATAATTGTTATATAGTAAAATTTGTCTTTGATCCACAAATATTGACTTTATGTCTTAAATGCTTTATGCAAGATAAGTGTTATTGTGAGTAAGGTTGATCTGAGTACATATGAGGTTGTATGTTTTATATTGGTCTGAATATGATAAAAGATCTACGCAGATGTTCTGATGTAACCAAGCATTGGACTGATATATATAAATATTGTTTCCTTTATATTGATTTAAATGTGGGGTTTAATATCGATCTTAGGTTTTAAGAGCATCCGATCCACTCTGATGTATTTATGGCTTTATACTGATTCCAATATGTAAGATATAGGAATTTTTTTGCCTCCCTTGAGGCTACGAGTTTATTTCCCTTATGTATCTGGCAAGAGGGAATGGTCAAGAGATGTGACTTTTCCAATCAGCATATTGTATTTGTTTAGGCCTTAACTATTAGTTACGTATTGTGCTCCTATTAACTTAATTGCTGGCAACATAATTAATGGTATTAATTGTCTTGTCGAAAGTTCACATGAAATTCTTTGAGCAAACGATATTATATCCCCTCCGACCGCAGACTTCAATTGCTAGCTGGGGTTAGTCTGGCTGAACGATATAACCATAAAATTAGCGTAAACCAATTTGTATCTACCCTTTGCTGCAAAAGTACTTCAACCATTAGAGATGTAGACTCCATACTTCACTCATGCTGTGCTTGCCATGCTTTCTAAGTCACAGGATGTTGAGTCTTGTTTTTACATAGATTTTGATATGCATCTGGTGTATCACAAGATAGATATATTATCTTCTTATGTGCTGTGGTTAACTACAAGTTAGCACAGATATGAATATGCTGATATATATATATATATATATATATATATATATATATATATATATATATATATATATATATATATATATATATATATATATATATATATGTATGTATGTATGTAACCTGTAGTAACGTCCATACAAGGCTTGATGCATTTTCTTCTTGGTTGGCTTGACATATCTTTCAATCCTCTAATGGTTGCTCGTATTACTGTTTATTGATCAACATATTGATTATGTTTGATGCTCAACATATACTTGTGAAGTATTTGATGGAGAAGACCAACCATTTTTATCCCTCTGAGATACTACAATGATGTAACTTACAATTATGTCTCTTGAGAGACTTGTAATTAAATTGTATTATTATTTATTTTATATTTATTATCATTATTAATATCTATATATTAATTTCTTTCTATTTATATTTGTATTGTTATAATTTTGTTTTGTTAATTATTATTATAATAATAATATATATATTATTATATTTTGTTAATTATTGTTATACTAATAATGTATTATATTATTATAGTTATAATAGATTATATTATTATTATTTATTTGTCCGTTAATTTTGTTTTTATCACACACCAAGAATGTCCTTGATCAAGCTGTGATACTCACCAAGAATGTCTTAATCAAGTTTTGACACTCACCAAGATTGTCGTTGATCAAGCTTCGACACTCAACAAGAATGTCCATGATCAAGCTCTGACACTCACCAAGAATGTCTTGATTGAGTTTTGACACTCACCAAGAATGTCCTCCACCAAGCGTTGCTTAGATCATTCTCGACGCTCTTTAAGAACGCCCTCTACCAAGCACTACTTAGATCAATCTTGACACTCACTAACAACGCCTTCTACCAAGCATAGCTTAGATAAATCTCGATGGTCACTAAGAACACCCTCGACCAAGCACAGCTTGGATTGTGTTTTCAACAAGTAAACATAAATAAGTATTATCAACATAAGATACCTACTTTCATATTGTGTTTTCTCTGGTTTGATATAAAGACCCTCTCTCAATTACTGATTGATAATTAAGAACTTGGCTCCCTTTTTCTAAAGAGCCCAGCTGGCTCTCTAAAACAAACTAGTTTTCTCTTCAAATTTTAATTGCAATTTTCAATTTAAATCAAAAACATTTATTACTTTGCAATTTTTCATCATGATAATATTTTGACAAATAACAATAGATTAATTTTATTTCTTTGCTCATCAAATGCCTTCACATACTTGGAATTATTCAAATTTATTAAAAATATTAACAAAGGAACAACACCTCATAAAATAACCTCTAAAACAAATGACGCCACCTTCCTAGGATTGATTCTCAGCACCTTGGAAAGAAGACGCAACTGCTGGGTAAATAACACAGCCTCTAAGGAGTGATCTCGAGCCTTCAAGAATAGATCGCAGCCTCTAGAAACATTGGCGCAGCCTCCACAAACAACTTCTCAACCTCAAGGAATAACAATGCAGTCACATACACTGTTCGCAGCCAAGTTGAATTCAGAAATATGGCTTCCAATCATGCACGAGCCCCTCTTTATTTGTAAAGCAACATCTTACACATAGAAACCAAGCTTCTAATAATTCGCACCATGAACAATTCGCAGCTGCTCCTTTAATTACACATACAGCCTCCCTTGATCTCAGTAAAATAATCAGTAAACTTTACCAATTAACGGCACTTCAATTATCAAGTATAAATCCGCAGCCCTGAAAGAAGCTCGTTGTTTTCTCCAATAGTTGAAGACCAAACCCTAGCTCTTCCTCATACAATTTCAAAATTCTCCTGTAAGCTCAAATTGAACTTCTGAATGAAGCCCACACTGTAGCAAATCTGAATGTTTATTTCAACACCTCAAATGCTTGTAAAAACTTTGAAGAATTCACAGTTCTCCAAGTCTGAAATTTTGAAACCCTTGTTCCAAATTTCTCTTCACACAAATCAATAATATCAAATGCACCATAGAATGAATGAAATGAAATCTCAATCCCCTTTTATAATATTCAATTTTCATTTGTTTTCATCTCCTTTAATTTACTTTAATTTCATTTCTCATAAAGCAACTTTATGTTATAATTTAAAGATGACATATAATAAAGTTACTTTATTAATTTAAACTCCCCCATTGCTCCAAAAATGACATTTTCATTAATATAATGATATTCTAACACAGAGGGTCCTTGTTTTATGTGCTCAAGATTGAAAGCTTCTCAACCCGGTTCCAACGAGCTATAACACCAAGGTGTCCAATATGCAATCGCAATAAAAATAGCAACCTTAGCCAATTTATTTAAATAATAATTATAATTCACCCATCTTGCGAAAATGACTGCAAAAGTATCAGAATCGAAATCTAACAGCACAGGCGTGATCCTGATGAAGAAACATGATGAATGAACCTGATAAGGTGACTTACTAAAAATTGACGCTCCCTCCAAGATTCTTGGAGCCCAAACTGGAAGCCAAAAATATAAACGGAGAGCATCATTCAACTCCTCTAACTCACCTGAGCTCATCGGAACCATCCCTTGACTTACTATAAATAGCAAGTCCCACCAAACGGAGCCATAACCCTCAACAAAGTCCTCTAATCACCAGTATTAGCCTACAAGGACCCGGTAATAGGCTAAATCCAATAACTCAGATGCTCGCTCAGAATGGGGACATTACACTTTTGTTGATCTGAAATGGATGATTGTTCTTCTTATCTGCTGATGTGCTAGTCTTGATGCGATCTTTATATCTCATTAAGGAGATACCTCTCTTTAAAAGAGATTTCCCTTTAAAGGATCATATCTCTTGATTGCTGTATTATTTTGGTCACATCTGATTTTCTGTTCATAAATTGGACCTCTTTCCATATGACTATCCGTTCTTGGATGCCTTCTACAATTGAGAATTCCTTCCTTTTATACCCTCCTTTTATACAATTGAGAATTCCTTCCTTTTCTAAGTCACAGGATGTTGACTCTTGTTACGCCGAAGGCGTCTCTTGTATGAGATGCACCGGCTGACTTTTGAAATCAAGGGTTGACAGTTCACACTAGCCCCTGCAAGACGATTGAAGCAGTCCTGCCTGTCGATTTTCTTATGCAGGTTGCACACCAACATACACCCCTGTCATAATAGCTACTGGAATGATGTACATCTTCTCAACGACCCACGTGGCTAGATAAGCCTATATCATCCTTGCCTAAACAATGTACATTGGCAGGCACCATCCAGTTGTCTACTGCGCCCTTCCAACCTTGGCATTCCTCTCAGAACACATTGACCATATCACAAGTACTACTCTATCTTTACGAGGTGGTCATTTTTTTGGTCTCTTTATTGACAGACACTAGCGATTTTTTGGGTTTCTTTATTGACAGAAACATCTCCGCGCAGGAGTAGATTTGGGCCAACTCATTGTCAATAGAATTTACCTTTTGAAGCACAGTTCGCAGTAGATTTTATTTTTATTTGTTTTTGGTCTCATAGCTTTTGGGCTAGACTGCCACCGCACGAGTACGCCTGCTGGCACAAAAACATCACCCTCCACCTGCAAATGTAAAGAATATCAAATCAGATTTAAGAGACTGTGTTGTGTGTAAATTTAGACCCGTGGCTATGCAGCCAACTAAACGGCATAATCTATAAGAAAGAGTTTGAAAAAAAAACTAAGGTGAAAAAAAACGAAGTGTCCCCCTTGGTAAGATATGTGTTTTGGTTTTCTGTTTAGATGTTTCCGCATACCTTCCAGCTTCCAAGGTCCTCCTATAATTTATCAAGCAAACCACATGTCTGTAAGCAAATGACAAGTAGACTTTATAAAATCTGTTTATCTTTTTTTTCGTCCCCTTTATCTATTGGATTTTTTTTAAAGACATTTTGCTACAAAACATTGTTATTGCGGCCCCATCGACAATAATCATCCAATTGATTTTTCAAATTTTTACTGTCTTATCTCCAGGAGTGCCTTGGCCAACGGACATTTTGCATTGAATTTAAAAAAAATAAAAATGAAAGAAGCCTTCTCGTGCAGTCTTGTTTAGAGAAAGATTTTCGCTGTATTTTCATTTTAAAACATGTAGCATTTTTGCTGTAGTTCCTCTGTAGTTTTATTTTTGCTGTAATTTCCTTTTTTTGCAGTATTTTGTTGTATTTACATTTGTTTAACATGTATACACAAATGTTGCAGTCTATGTTGTGTTTTGATCGAGGAATGTAAAATCTTGGTTTAAAATTATGGAGAAGTCATGCAAGACGATTCCGAAGATCTTGTCTCTTTCCTGATTTTTTTTTGCCAGGCTACTTCACGAATCCTGTTCGTTTATCATTTTACTTCCCTGATATTTTTTGCCAGGCTGATTCACCATTTTGTCGTTTCTTTTTATATTCTATTTTTTCCACAACATTGAAACACACACAACTCTTGTCAACGACTATAGGTTTTTCCTGGTTCAAGTCCAACAATAATAATAAAAACTAATTATTTTTTATTTAAAAAATATCTAATTAGTTTTTTCACAATATATACATTATATAAAATTTATTTATATTTAAATATATTTTATATTAATATTTGAAATACTGTTAAATAATTAATTTTAAAAAATAACACAAATATTAGTTAGATTATTGATGGAAGTATGTCTACAAAACAATTTCCAAAAATTCATCACAAAACAATACTCAATAAAAGGAAAAATGTAATTATTAATTACTTATCATATATTTTCAAGATTTAACTATTTGTTAGAATATACATTTGAAAGGGAATTCAATAATTAATCATTGTATCTATATTTATATTATTTGCAATGAATTAAGAGATGGGCAACAAACTTAGGCTTTCCATCTTGATTAGAAAACTTAGTTGCACTTTATTGCAAGCAACTACTATTGAAACATATAGTTTTTTAAACATTAAATAAGTATTATCTATTTACTTTTATATTATATTTAAACTAATATTTAATAATAAATATTGTTAATTTTTTATTTGCTAATTCATTATATTTAGATTTTTTTTGTAAGTAGAGAAATAATGTTTATTTTAGTTAAAGTGATTTGGATACGTGGGAGCAAAATTGTTTGTTAAAGATGTCTTGTCACATGACTTTTTTTGATCATAAAATATGTACAAAATGGATTTGTTCAAAAGTCCATGGAAACTTTCAAGAAAATGCAATCAACGTGTATAATATTGTAAGAAGGAGATAATTTCCTTAGCAACACAAATTGTGATATTTCTACAAGGATATAACTGTGTAGTAATTTGAGGCAAACTCATCGACCCAAGCTTCATGAGTAGTGGTTCACAAGAACCCATCTCTCATGAGAATGAATGGAACAACTAGCACTCATGGCATCTAGGTGACGCTCACAGAGGTGAAGCACCAAATTTCCCGGGAGGTTACTACTCCATCTTGAGCATGCTTAACTATAGAGTTTCCTCCTTGGGGTTGCAAGCAGAGTGGGATTAACCATGGAGGGAACTCTGTAGTTAAGCGTGCTCAAGCTGGAGTAGTACTGGGATGGGTGACCTCCCGTGAAGTCTTGGATCTTCACCTTTGTGAGCATCAGCTAGATAGATGGGTTCTTGTGAACCACTACTCATGAAACATGGGTCGATGAGTTTGACTCAAATTACTACATGGTTAAATCTTGATAGAAATATTACAAGTGTAAAACCTTGGTCAGATAAAAATCTTCTCCTTAATGTGTCAAATAGGATATCTCTGACAAGGTATGATATTTATGATAACATCATGTAAGGATAATTTTTATATGTTACATCCCTCTCTTTTGTCTTCTCTCTTTGTTCCTTATCTCACTCTATTTTTCCCCTCTATCTTCTTACCCGCCTCCTCCCTCTCTCTTTCTCTCTCTCAAACATAAGAAGAGCCTATTGCTAATGACATTGATTATATACTGCATTCAAAGGTTTTATTTTATATTTCAATTCATGAAACAATAGAAATTTCATTTATTTCAACCTATTACTTCTCCATTAAGAGCTTTTTTTGCACAAACATCATTTGCTAAATAACTAATTCTTTCTATTAAACTTCCATATCTCTTTCGCGTACCCATTGCACATCAAGGTGCAATTGCTAGTTTTTCAATAGATTTTGATATGCATACGGTGAATATGCTGACACACACACACACATATTTATTTATTTTAACCTGTAGCAACGTCCATACAAGGCTCGATGCATTATCTTTTTGGTTGGTTTGATGCATCTTTCAATCGTCTAATGATTGCTCCTATCAGTGTTTATTGATCAACATATTGATTACGTTTCATGATGTAATGTATTGTTGTTTAGACTGTTATCTGTCTTGTGAAGTATTTGATGGAGAAGACTAGCCTTTTTTATCCCTTCGAGATACTACAGTGATGTAATTTACTATTTAGTCTCTTGAGAGACTTTTAATTCAATTGTATTATTTTTTATTTTATATTTATTATCATTATTGATATATGTATTGATTTCTTTATATTTATATTTGTATTTTAATTATTATTATGTTTTGTTAATTATTATTATATTAATATTTTATTATATTTTGTTAATTATTATTATATTAATAATGTATTATATTATTATAGTTATAATAGATTATATTATTATTTATTTGTCCATTAATTTTGTTTTTATCACTTATTGTTAAATCCTTTTTGAGAAAGGGCACATTACATGGGTCTGCCCTGGTTCGACCTGGACAAACTAGCCTGCCTGTGTTCAAACCCACAGGTGAACTGGACCTGAACCAAGAACTGGTTCAAACCCTGGATGAACCAGGGTCCCAGACAGACGAACTAGACTTCATAGCTTGAAGAGAACAAGAGACTTTATAGAAAAATGACAATTGAGGAAGTCAGATCTGTCACTTTCAAATTAAACACGGACAAAGCCTTGGGACATGACGGTTTCTTTTCAAGTTTCTTTCAATCCTCCTGGGACTTCATAGGGCAGGAACTCACAGTGGAAGTGAAAGAGTCCTGAAGGCAAACAGTGATGATGAGTGAGCTGAATCATTCTTTCTTGGCTTTGTTCCCCAAAATGAAAGAGGCCTCAAGGATTGGTGACTTTTGTTCAATCTTTCCATGTAATACAGTATATAAGATAGTAATTAAATTAATGCCAAACAGAATGAAGGACCTTTTATACAAAATTAGCTCCATCGATTATATTTTGCAAATCAGGCATGATCACTTGAGTTCCCTTTCATGTCTGCTCAATATTTGCTCCATTTTTATTATCTACTTTTTAGATGATATAGTCTAAATAGTTCTGTTTATTTTTGCATTCATATGTTAAAAAGCTTGCTTGGTGTTTTATATCTTACATCCATCTCTTTCTTGTTGTACTTCCAGTTAAAGTTCCATTATCCTATTTATCGAGTTGGCAATGAGCTCTATTGATGTATATGCTGATTGGCTTATTGTTGGCGTGTTTTCCATTATTAAAATACCGTTTTGTTCTTTAAAGAAATTAATCATTTTTAGCATTCCTTTGACTTTTAAATTTACTTTTGCAGAGTTCGAGATGATATTATGCAGTCTTTAAAGCTTATAAATCCTTATAGAGTGATTAGTTCTTTTGACCGTCCGAATCTTTATTATGGTGTCAAAACATTTAAAGGGTCAGCAGCCTTTAGAGAGGAACTGGCCAATGAAATTGCAAAGGATGTCAAGGGAGGTGGATCAACCATTGTGTACTGTACAACAATTAAGGATACAGAAGAGGTCCTTTTTTCCCTATATTATATTGTGTTGTGTGGTGAGAATGTATTAGTCAATTTTATGGAGAATATCTATGGCTGACATTTATGATGAGCTGAATAATTTTTGTGTTAGTTGGGAATTATTATGAAGAATATGTTCTCTAAGAATTTACACTTAATTTGCAAATGTTTTCTGGTCGAAATGTGAAGTTCTGTTTTTGGGGTTCATTCAACAACTTGTGTACGCTCCTATACAATTTTGTACTTTAGATTATGCTTCTTTACTCAAATCTAATTTTTTTTTGAATATGTTTTCTATATGTATGTTTGTACATTCATTCATACATACATATATATGGCAACAAGGATGTAGAGTCTTTTAATTATTTCTTGCTAGTGACCTTTCTGTAGGGGTTGTGTAGTTAATTTTCTCACAGCATTATTCAGATTGCATGGAATTTAATTATTTATCTCTTTTAGCAGCTGGTTATGCAAGCAAGAGGAGCCAGCAGCTATTAAAGATATCTAAGAGCCTTCAAGAAACATCATACCTGCCATGACACTCTACTGCTTTAATGTTAGCAAAACAAACAGATATAAATGTGCAACATATACAACAACGGGAACTTGACAGCATGTTACATAAACTGCGGCTATGAGCCATCTGAAGTGCATCATAATACATTACATTGTCATATAGCTTATATCAAGCCTATATAGCTAACACCTTTTACTACTATATTATTGTGCGGCCTTTTTAAAATGTGGTTTCCATTAACTTCTTTAAACAGATGCTGTTAATTCAAGGCAAACTTATTATTCAAACTTCAATTTACTTTTATATGCGATGTTGATTATATATATATCTAATGATTCTAACAGTGCTGATGTTTAGTTGCAGGAGTCTAAAACTAAATGTATGTAAATGCAATAAACTTGTATTTTACTATGCTTAAATTGCAATGAAGAAATATATGCAAAACTGTATTGGTGTTCACTGTACTTCGCACTTATTGATTTAGGTGCTAGTACTGAACAGTCCGATCAATATTTATATATGCTGGGAGTGAATGGCCACGTCTATGATAGATGCGACTCCTTGAGGAGTCACGCCTATCATAGGCGTGATTCATAGTCACGTCCTTTGATAATTCATTGTATCTGAAACATAACACCACTTCAATACTTATTGGGTTGATACCTATTCATTGCCAATACTAATCGGATCGATACCAATTCATTACCAATGGTTATTGGGTTGATACTGATTCAATATCAATTATGATTCAATACTCATGTTTATCAAATTGATTCGATCATAAAGAATATCATATATATATATATATATATATATATATATATATATATATAATGATAATAATAATTATCATTATATATATATGTTGATATATATATTCGTCTTTAATCTGATCGAAAATATGTATGAATTTCTCTAATTGATATATATACATTATAATATGAATTTATTTGATCGTGGCTATATGCAACAACACTCCCTCTTAGCTAGGGAAGATAAAATCATATATATCACATTTCTCGTGATAAGAAGTCTCACATATCTCGTGAAGACAAACATCACATAACACATGATGATAAGTATCACATAATTCGTGATAAGAAGTCTCACATGTCTCGTGAAGACAAACATCACATAACACATGATGATAAGTATCACATAACTCATGATAAGAAGTCTCACATATCTTGTGAAGACAAACATCACATAACACGTGATGATAAGTATCACATAAATCGTGACACTAAAAGGATGATATGCTTGAGAATATTATATTCTCCTTATACATCCTAGCTATGGTGTGTGCACTGACATTACGTCGCATAATGTCCACCATAATAGATCATGGCACATCCATGAATGATATCAAGTCAGCATGATATCAATATTACAAGATTGTCATCTTATAATATTTGAATACAAGTGTTCATTTCCAAATGATCGTCACCTTTTAGACATGAACATAGGGGGTAAAGCCCATAAAGTCATATATTAACACATATGACAAAAGAAGTTTACACATTAAACATCTTATTTATATATATCAATAAAGATTACAATGCAAATTACAATTCAATCATACTAAGACCTTTCCTGAAGTGTTCAACTTTTATTCTGGCAAGTGGCTTGGTGAGTATATCTGCTGTCTGATCTCTTGTAGTGATATATTCCAATTGAATCACATTCCTATCCACCATGTCTCTCACATAATGATAAGGAATCTCTATATGCTTGGATCTATCGTGAAATACCGGATTCACAAAAAGTTTTATGTAACTCTGATTATCACAATGGATAATTGTAGGTTTCAGGGGCTCACCTAATAATCCCACAAGCAGTTTCCTGAGCCATACTGCTTCTCTTGCTGCCATAGAGGCTGCAATGTATTCGGCCTCTGTATGTGAAGAGCTTGCCTAGCTCCTAAATATAATTCCTTTCTCTGAAATTACTTCCAATAATTATATCTTTGTGTTTTGTTTGAGTTTATTTCAAATGAAATTTCCCACGAATTTTAAATATCATAAATAATATCAGACTAAATATATTTTAAACGAACACCAATTATTCAAAATTATAGAAGTGACAATTCTTATAAACATCAAATTATTCAACAACTATTGGCACTTGGCAATTGTATGAATGTTGCAGAATTAAAATAACATCCAAGAAAGTCAACGCAGCAGCCTATATGAATCTTCAGCCACCTCCAAGAAAGAGAACACAGCTTCTCTAATTCCAATGCAGCCTGGTTGGATATTCACACAATCAATTAAAATTGATTTCCAGCCTCCAATATTAATTACGCAGCTTGTTTGGAAGGAAACGCAGCTTGCTAGCAAGGTGACACAGCTTCTTTGGAAGTCACGAGTTGGCTGTGAGCAAATACGTCAGCCTTTGGATGAAACACAACTTCCTTCAGTGAAGTCTGCAACTTTTATTACCCCACGCTGCCTTCTGATTGATCACAACACCAAGTAGAAGATAAAACAACCTTCTACTCAACACAATAAGCACTGGAAGAAAATCGAACCACCTCTGAATTCAGAATTTGTTCTCAACTCCTCAAATTTGATATACTTCAGCATCAAATTTGAATTAATTTAACCAGCAAAAAATATCCAGTAAATCGGAAGCAAAATTCACCATTAACAAGTAATGATTCAAATTGCAAAATGAGGAATCAGTCCTCAAACCCTAGCCATGTTCTCGTCTCTCCAATTTCAATAAAAATCACAAGTTCATGAATGAATTTCTTTTTGCCCAAAGCATTGCTTTTATAATAAAAGATATCTTCTCTCACACACTTTTCACTTACAAAAAACTTTGCTTTATGTGCACATTTGAAATATAATAAACTATTATATTTCTCTTCACTTTAATGTTGAAAATGACCCTTTTATTAAAATAATGCTATTCTGACACATAGGGTCCCTGTTTTATGAGCTCAGGATTTAAAACTTCTCAACCCGGGTCCAACGAGCTATACCACTAAGATGCCCAGAATACATTCCCAATAAAAATGGCAACCTTAGCCGATTTAATTAAATAATAATCATAATTCACCCATCTTGCGAAAACAATTGAAGAAGCATCAGAATCAAAATCTGACAGCACAAGAGTGATCCTGATGATGAAAGTTGTTGAATGAACCTAACGGGGTGACTTACTAAAAATAGACGCTCCCTCCAAGAATCTTGGAGTCCAAACCGGAAGCCGGAAATAAAATCTGAAAGCATCATATAACTCCTCTAAATTCTCTGAGGTTAGTAGAACCATATGATGACTTACTATAAATAATAAGTCCCTCAAAACGGGGCCAAAACCCACAACAGGGTCCTCTAATCACCACAATTAGCCTATGAGGACCCAATCATAGGCTAAATCCACTAACTCCAATGCTCGCTCAAAATGGGGACATTACACTGTAGAACTCTGAGCCACTGAAGATTATTTCCTGCACATCCAAGATATCATGGTAGATCCCAAACTGAAGCAACAACCTAAGGTGCTTTTTCTATCAGTTGTACTTCCGGCCCAATCAAAATTTGTGAATCCATGTAGATTCAAATTGACTTTCTCATATTTGAGTACATAATTTAGAGTACCTTGAAGGTATCTCATAATATGCTTCACAGCCATAAGATGTATCTCCTAAGGCTCACACGTAAACTGACTCAAAGCATTTACTGCATAACAGATATCCAGTTTGGTATTAATCAAATACATCAAAGATCCAATTATTTGCCTGTAGAGGGTAGGATCTGCAAATGGGGGATCTGTTGCTGCCTCCTTTAGTTTATGAAGGTTTGTTTCCATGGGGGAAGACATGGGTCTTCAATTCATCATACCAAATCTCTTTAATATGTCTAAGGTGTATTTTCCTTGATTTAGCACAATGCTGTCAGAGTTCTGCTAGACTTCCAATCTAAGGAAGTAATGTAGAAGGCCTAAATCCTTCATTTCAAACTCTTTAGCAAGGTCTTTTTTACATTGATCAATAAGATGATCTTCTCCTGTAATTAACAGATCATCAACATACAAGATTAATATTAACATATCACCTTTACTTTGCTTGAAGTATAGATTTGGATCTGCATCATTTTTAGAAAAAAACCAATTCTTTGAGATACCTATCGATTCTCTCATACCATGCCCTGGGGGCCTGTTTAAGTCTATAGAGGGCTTTCTTTAATCTGCACACATGAGATTCTGTAGTGTGAATCTCAAATCCTTCTAGTTGCTCTTGGTAGATTTCTTCCTCTATTTCCCCATTTAGGAATGCAGTCTTTGAATCCATTTGACTGAGGTATATCTGGCAACAGGTGCAAATGTTTCCTCATAATCAATTCCTTCTGTTTGTGAGAAACCTCTGGCAACAAATTTGGCTTTATTTTTCTTTATACTGCCATCTCCAGCATACTTGATTTTGAATAGCCACTTGGATGAAACAATAGATTTTTCCTTTGACCTTGAAACTATTTCCCAAACATCATTTTTTAAGATGGACTGGTATTCTTTTGTCATGGCATCCTTCCATACTTGGTGTTTGAGGGCTTTTGATGCATTCGAAGGTTCAGACTTGGAGAGATCATTCATTAAGGCCACATAGTTGGAAAATCTTCGGGGTCTTTTACTTTCTCTAAAGGTCCCAGAAGGATCTGCAAAGTTCTTTCTATGAGAAACCTCCGGCAACAAATCTGGCTTTATTTTTCTTTATACTGCCATCTCCAGCATACTTGATTTTGAATAGCCACTTTGATGAAACAATAGATTTTTCCTTTGGCCTTGAAACTATTTCCCAAACATCATTTTTTAAGATGGATTGGTATTCTTTTGTTATGGCATCCTTCCATACTTGGTGTTTGCGGGCTTCTGATGCATTAGAAGGTTCAGACTTGGAGAGATCATTCATTAAGGCCACATAGTTGGAAAATCTTCGGGGTCTTTTACTTTCTCTAAAAGTCCCAGAAGGATCTGCAAAGTTCTTTGATTCTTCCATTGTTTTGGTGGCCCAAAGTGGTCTTCTCTTACGATTCTCTTGAGGTGAGTTCACTTCATCTTCATCCTCTTCAGGATACTCCCTCTGAAACTCAAGAGCAAGATCCTCTTCTAGGTTTGAAGGTGGAGTGATACTTTCAGACTCAAACGAATTTCTAGCCCTTTTAAAAGCTAAGTCCTCAAATATTACATCTCTACTAAGCTGAATATTTCTATGTCTAGGTATAAATACTCTATAGGCTTTAGAAGTTTCACTATACCCAACAAAGATTCCTTTTCTTCCAGAAGGTTCTAGTTTTGTTCTTTTCTCTTTAGGTACATGAAAATAGACAGGGCATCCAAATATCGTTAAGTGAGTGATATCTGGTTTTATACCTATGAAAACTTCTTTAGGAGTTTTGTCTTCAATATGAGAGTGAGGACATCTATTTTGTATGTATACAACAGTGTTGGCTTTTGCCCAAAGATGGGTTTCTAAATTTTGATTAAGGAGCATGGCTTTAGCTGCTTCTACAATAGTTATATTTTTCCTTTTAGCAACCCCATTTTGTTGAGGGTTGTAAGGAACAATGAACTCTCTCTTAATCCACGCTTCTTTGCAAAATTCTCTAAAAATGTCAGAGGTATATTCCCTCCCATTATTAGTTCTTAGGGTTTTGATTTTCTTTCCAGAGGAGTTTTCAGAAAATGATTTGAATTTCTTAAATCTCCCGAGGATCTCTTTTGATTCTTTACATTTGAGGAAGTAGATCCAGGTTTTTCTGGATAAGTCATCAACAAATATTACATAATATAGAAACCCTCCCACTTGAAAAGAACTCTTAGTATTTTTGCCTAGGGCACATCCCTTACATGTACCTGAATGATATTGTTTTAACTTAGGTGAGGTAGTGACTAAATTTTCCGTGGAAGATAAGTCACGAAAGTTTAAATGTCCTAATCTTCTATGTCATATCTCATTAGAGTCTGCAATTTAATGTGTTAGGGAAAGATTAGGTTCAGTACATACCTCATACAAGTAGCCATTTCTATGCCCTAGGGTTACAACTTTCTTGATAGAAGATTTCTTTGGCCATGCCAACACCTTGCTATCCATGAAGGTTACTCTATACACATTATCCTCAAGTGCAGATATGGAGACTAGGTTCCTCTTGATGCCTGGAATGAAAAGAACTCCGGTGAGTTGGATAGACATTCTTGACTTCAATTTAATGGTGCAAGACTCAACACCTTTTATTGGATGTGCAGAGTCATCTCCAATGGTTACCTCTTCATCAATTTCTTCTATCATAGAGTCCAATAGTTCTCTATATCCAGTGACGTGTCTTGATGATCCACTGTCTATGATCCAGGTATTAGATTTGTTGGATACTAGATTAGAGAGGGTAAAGTAGAATGCATTTTTCTCTGAATCATTCTCTCTTTTTTTTCTTTTCACTTTGGCAAATGTAGATTGTTGCTTAATTCTATCTGGGCATTTAGCTGCATAATGCCCATATTGATCACATTTGAAACATTGAACGTGAGAAACATCATTCTTAGATGAACCCTTTTCATGATGGTCCTTCCTCTTCTTAAAGCGTTTCTTCTTTCCTTTCTTGTGAGAGTTTACAATTAACACATGTAGATCCTTATCTATGTTCTTTTGTTTGATCCCTTTCTTGTTTTGTCTTGACTCTTCTTGAAGACAATCAGACCTCAGTCAATCGAAGTTGGGATATTTAGACCTTGCACTAATGTCTTGAAGAAAAGTTTCCCAAGTGTTTGGTAGGCCATCTAGTGCAATGAGAGCCAGTTCTTTGCTCTGAATTACATATCCAAGCGTTGTCAATTCATCCCTTAGAGTAGATATTCTCATAAAGTATGCATTAATGGATTCTCCTTTATTCATACTTATATGATTAATTTCCCTTTCTAGTGCTAGAGTTCTGCTAGCATTGTTTATTTCATACGTGCTTTCAATTGATTTAAACATATGATAGGCAATCTCATATTTTTTCAGGATTGACTTATATGGTCTCTAACACCATCAACTATGATTTTCAGAACCTTTTCATTTCCTTCAATCCAAATGGATTTTTCGGGATCATTCTCTGACTCTTTTCTCTCCTCGTTAATGAAAGACTCGACTTTATTTTCTTTTAGAATCATTCTAATTCAGAATTTCCATGATGAGAAATTGTTTCCTCCTTCAAGTCTATCCTCGAATCTGATAGCGCTTGTCATAGAAATGTGACATAATAATTGATATTTTATAATTGATATTGAATTTCTCAAGTTTGAGAGCTTCTTGGATCTTGCTTTTACCAGAGCTCTGATACCATTTTAATTCAAGGAAAACTTATTATTCAAACTTCAATTTACTTCTATATGCAATATTGATTATAAATATATCTAATAATTCTAACATTGCTGATGTTTATTTGCAGGAGTCTAAAACTGAATGTATGTAAATGCAATAAACTTGTATTTTACTATGCTTATATTGGAATGAAGAAATATATGCAAAACTGTATTGCTGTTCACTGTACTTCGCGCTTATTGATTTTGATGCTAGTACGAAACAGTCCGATCAATATTTATATATGCTAGGAGTGAATGGCCACGTCTATGATAGATGTGACTCCTTGAGGAGGCACACCTATCATAGGTGTGACTCATAGTTACGTCCTTTGATAATACATTGTATTTGAAACATAACACCGCTTCAATTCTTATTGTGTTGATACCGATTCATTGCCAGTACTAATCGGATTGATACTGATTCATTACCAATGGTTATTTGTAAAGAGCCCAACTGGCTCTCATTTACAATCTAGCTCTTTCCTCAAATTAAATTGCAATTCTAAATTTCTTTCAGAATATATAAAAATTAATGAACATCAAATATGAATTTCAATGATACTTCTCAGATTTTTAACCTCTTGATAAATAACAACCATTAATTCACCACTGAATGCTTAGAAAAAATCAGAACTACAATAACTATCAAATTAATTCCCTATTACAAGTATTCACAAATAAATTTGGGCACCTTTAATTACATGTGACTGCTGGAAAAGAAACACAGCCCAAGGGAATTGAAGTACAGCTGCAAATGAAGAATGCAGCTTCACAGATTATTAACGCAGCCATCATATGAACAACCACAACTTCCAATGAGTGATTGCAACCCCCTGAATAAATAATGCAGCCTGCTGTGAGTAAAACACAGCCACAAGGTGAAGTACGCACACGCTGGGAAAGGTGATGCCAGCTTCCAAATGAATTCGCAGCTCCTAAACAGTGAAGTCTGCAACACTTATTTACTATACGCTGCCAGCAGATAGATTGCAGCTCCTGTAGAAATAGAACAATCTTCTACCAAACAATAGCCACTAGGAAGAAAATCGAATCACCAATTGTAATTCAGAATTTATTCAAATATCCTCGAATTTGATATACTTCAGCATCAAATTCGAATACACGGGACCATAATTGTATTCTCAGAATTCAGTGGCAAAATTCACCATCAATCAGTGATGAGTCAAATTGCCAAAAGAGAGGAATCAGTCCTCAGTAGCCATCTTCTTCACAACCAAATTTATCAAATGATCAATAGATATTTTAGAATGAGCTCTCAAGTCCCCTTTTATTCTTTCTTGTGAGAGCTCAAACTCAATTCTTACCAATGTGGGATAAATAGATATACTTTTCCTTTTAATAATTTATTTACTCCAATACTTTAAATTAATACCTTGGCTTAGGCTTCCATGAATTAATTAAATGAATGGCCCCTTCCCTTGATGACTCAACCCTCAACTTAAGTGAAATTATAAAGTTAAATTATAACTTTATAATAAGCCATTTAATGATTTAATAATAATATGGCCACCAAAATAATAATAACAACCAAAATACTTATCCTTTTAATATGCCGTTTGAAACAGGAGTCACAACTATTATTTCCCCATGTGACCAAATGCACTTTCCAAAAATAGAAAGGGTCCTTCTCGAACAACATCAAGCTTACTATAAATAGTAAACGTGACAAAACTATAGCAAATGAAGTCCGAATGATGCCAAACGAAAGCCAAACCAAAGCATACTGAATCCTGAAGTGGATGTCCACTGAAAGAGACCCTCTATCCATCCTCATTAGCCTACGAGGGTCACATGATAGGCTAATCCCAAGAGCCTAAAAAACGGGGACATTATATTATCGGGTTGATACCGATTCATTACCAATGGTTATCAGGTTGATACCGATTCAATATCAATTACGATTGAATGCTCATGTTTATCAAATTGATTCGATCATAAAGAATATTATATATATATATATATATTAATATATATATAATGATAATAATAGTTATCGGGTTGATACCGATTCATTACCAATGGTTATCAGATTGATACTGATTCAATATCAATTACGATTCAATGCTCATGTTTATCAAATTGATTCGATCATAAAGAATATTATATATATATTAATATATATAATGATAATAACATTATATATATTCGTCTTTAATCTGATCGAAAATATGTATGAATTTCTCTAATTGATATATATACATTATAATAATTATTTATCTGATTGTGGCTATATGCAACAACAAATGCTTTAGGGATCTTTGGCCATTTTTACCTGTGCTACTTACATAGCTCTGATATTCAAAGTGTGATGTTTTATGTTTGACATTGGTCAGCCCCAAGTGTCATAGAGACTGTCAATTTTCATGATTTAATACAAGATGTGGACATTTACATTTATACAATTCAACAATTAGAAAGATGCAGAGGAATAATTATTGTCACGCTTCTAAGTCCAAAGTCTTGAGAACTTGTAGTTGGGCTGCTTCTCAATAACTAAATTATAAGATTTGAAGGGGTGAGTATTAAGGAGTGATAGGTAAAACTGTGATCAATTATGATCTCATAATATTGACAAATCTCCTGTATGCATTGGCAGATTAACTTGTAACTTGGATTCACGTAATAATATATAACTGCGGAAGAATACCAACATAGGCCCAGTTTTGCAATAGTTATTCAAACATTGCCTGTTGTTCAATCAATGGTAGATTATAAGTTTGATGAGTGGAAACAAGTATTTGAGCTCCGATCTCATTAGACACAATTTACAGTAGAGTATTATATATCATGAGAAATACTGAATAACAATATTGCCAGAATCAACCGATTCAGAAGTAGTGGATATTAGTTGATGTGCTTGGTACTCGGTGGAGATAATAACAGATGGTGTTGATAATTACAACATAGCATCATTTGATTGCCGTTGCAATCTGAGTATCTGGGATGCAAGCTTATTTTTGGAGTTGGTTTCTGTCAAGGACAATTTTAGTAATGTGTGATTTTATAAGAAAATGACTCGCTGTCATGAACCCGATTGATATGAAAATATAAATACTTTCAAATATTGCTAAACCATGTTAATTGATAATTAAAGAAATAATAATAGTAATTATCCAAATCAATAATGATAATATTATTTATCAATTTAATCAAATATTAATTATTCAATACTCTTAGTTAATCATCATAATTAATACAATTTATAACTAATAATACTAATCCGTATATATTACATTAATATTTATATTTATCCAATAATATTATATTAACCTTATAATATTACAACATTAACGATGTAATTGAAATATTACACCATCGACTAGTTAATATTACCGTTAGTTAATGTCATTCAAGAATGAGCGACTGTCATAGGCTGCCGACTGAAGAGACGCAACCAGCTGACCAATCAGCATATATAAATGTTTTGGTGGGGCTTTAGGAGGACATGGACGGAATGGGGATTGGAGACAAATAAATTATAACTTGTAACATGTAATCAGTGCTGGTTACCAGGCATGAAATCGGGAAATAGTGATCGGGGACCATTAATGGATAGATTGGTCTTATTTTATACTGATCGTAAGAGAAGTGATCATAAATATTATAATAGGTATCCGTCAAAAGAGATGAACATTATGAGGGATCTTACAGAATACTTTATCGTATAGAGGTAAGGGACTGTGTACGGTCTATTACATCTATATATATATATATCATAGTCATAATTGTTAATAATAATGCAGAACTATACATGTTTATCTCATATAAATATGTATACATGATACATGATAATTATCTATATCTATATAAAAAAATCAGGAACTCTTATATTGTATGTTTATAAAGATTAAATCATATATATATATTTATAGTTATGAAAATTCAGTGATCATAAATATAAAATATAGACATTAGTGCTGATCAAAGGTCTTAGATTAGAGAATAGGAAATCCTGTATTATGGTATTTATGTCGAAGTAATATTAGAACAAAAAAATATACATGAACTATATAGATAATAGATATCCAAAATACAAATGATAATATAAGAATTATATAGATATCAAATATATATATTTGGAATTATATCTATAAACATATGAAGAATATTTGCAAATAATATATATATCCATATATATATGTAATATGTATATAAATATGTATTTATATATATGCATACATATTAATACATATATATATATAAATATAATACATATATATATATAATACAAATATATATATATATATATATATATATAATTAATTGAATATATATATATATTTTCATTGTATACATAAATATAGGAGCATACAGAGAAAGATGTATCAATATGTGATCTTCGGAATTCAAATCGAAATCTAGATAAAAAATGTCAAACTAATATAACCGGTAAAGATTATACAATTTCATCTCTTTCGTCTCGCTAAGGCATCTTGAGTGTGGAGATTGTGGATGGTAGAGGCGGAGTAATTTCGGGCACATGATGGTTATTCCAACATTGGGGTTAGGTCTTGAGGGAAACCGCTTGTAGCTTGTTTCACGCGACCTAGGCCCTGTAACTCTTCCATTCTTGATGACCATAGAGAGAGAGAGAAGGATTCTTCCATGATCCATACAAGAGATATATTGGTATTCATACGAAGTATGTTGTTGTACTTGTTCCATTGTTTGTTTGCATTTCTTTAATGATTTCGTATAATGATGGATAATATATATAGGATGTAATACTGAATAAGAAGAGCTCCTAATCAAATCAAAACTTTCCTAAATTGGCATCACTGTGTATACCTTATGTATGCTTCGCGTCTTCATGCATCAATGTGTACACTTCGTGTTTTCATGCATTAGTGTGTATGCTTCGTGTCTTCACGCATCAATGTGTCTACTTCGTGTTTTCGTGCATTAGTGTGTATACTTCGTGTTTTCATGTATTAGCATATATGCTTGGGGTATTTTTTTGTGTCTTCACATATTTATGCATTTGTTTTCAAGCATATACTCTAATTAGTTTATCTAGAAATACTGTTTCAAGTTCAGTAGAAAATATATTGTTGCTTGAGGACAAGCAAATTTAGGAGGGGTGGACTGTCATGAACCCAATTGATATGAAAATATAAATACTTTCAAATATTGCTAAACCATGTTAATTGATAATCAAAGAAATAATAATAGTAATTATCCAAATCAATAATGATAATATTATTTATCAGTTTAATCAAATATTAATTATTCAATACTCTTAGTTAATCATCATAATTAATACAATTTATAACCAATAATACTAATCCGTATATATTACATTAATATTTATATTTATCCAATAATATTATATTAACCTTATAATATTACAACATTAACGATGTAATTGAAATATTACACCATTGACTAGTTACTATTACCGTTAGTTAATGTCATTCAAGAATGAGCGACTGTCATAGGCTGCCGACTGAAGAGACGCAACCAGCTGACCAATCAGCATATATAAATGTTTTGGTGGGGCTTTAGGAGGACACGGACGGAATGGGGATTGAAGACAAATAAATCATAACTTGTAACATGTAACCAGTGCTGGTTACCAGGCATGAATTCGGGAAATAGTGATCGGGGACCATTAATGGATAGATTGGTCTTATTTTATACTGATCGTAAGAGAAGCGATCATAAATATTATAATAGGTATCCGTCAAAAGAGATGAACATTATGAGGGATCTTACAGAATACTTTATCGTATAGAGGTAAGGGACTGTGTACGGTCTATTACATCTATATATATATATCATAGTCAAAATTGTTAATAATAATGCAGAACTATACATGTTTATCTCATATAAATACGTATACATGATACATGATAATTATCTATATATATATATAAGAAAATCAGGAACTCTTATATTGTATTTTTATAAAGATTAAATCATATATATATATGGCTTATATATATATTTATAATTATGAAAATTCAGTGATCATAAATATGAAATATAGACATTAGTACTGATCAAAGGTCTTAGATTGGAGAAAAGGAAATCCTGTATTATGGTATTTATATCTAAGTAATATTAAAGCAAAAAAATATACATGAACTATATAGATAATAGATATCCAAAATACAAATGATAATATAAGAATTATATAGATATCAAATATATATGTTTGGAATTATATCTATAAACATATGAAGAATATTTGCAAATAATATATATATCCATATATATATGTAATATGTATATAAATATGTATTTATATATATGCATACATATTAATACATACATATATATATATATATATATAAAATTAATTTAATATATATATATATATATATATATATATTTTCATTGTATACATAAATATAGGAGCATACAGAGAAAGATGTATCAATATATGATCTTCGGAATTCAAATAGAAATCTAGATAAAAAATGTCAAACTAATATAACCGGTAAAGATTATACAATTTCATCTCTTTCGTCTCGCTAAGGCATCTTGAGTGTGGAGGTTGTGGATGGTAGAGGCGGAATAATTTCAGGCACATGATGGTTATCCCAATATTGGGGTTAGGCCTTGAGGGAAGCCACTTGTAGTCTGTTTCACGCGACCCAAGCTCTGTAACTCTTCCACTCTAGATGACCATAGGAAGATAAGAGAAGGATTTCCCTATAATCTCTACAAGAGATATTTTATACACATACAAATTATATTGCTTATTTATACCATTACGGAGTTATCTTCCTTTAAATAAGTTGTGCATAACCTGGGATAATATAGGATGAAATGTAAGATAAGGGATAGTCCTAATAGAAGTTTCCTAACTGGCACTGTTTGATGTATTTGGACAGTGCCTAGAGATTGGGATCATTACACTCGCTGACTTGCGTTGACTTCTTTGGTAGCACCTTGGTTTTCCTGGAACTTGGTCATGGTATTCTAGATCAACTGGAATCATAGCAAGAGGTTGACAGTAGACTTCAGTAGTTGTTTTAGCCATAGTTGAAAATATCGTTATCAACAACTCATCGCAAAGGGCAAAAACAAAAATTGGCAAAAAATCACAGATTAATTGACAACCTAAAAAAATTCTTATAATTAGAAATGCATTTTTTTTGCAAAATTCAGTGAGGAGATGCATCTAATGAATCAGTAAATGTGTAAACAAAACATACAAGCTGAGTATAGATATATTGAAATGCAAATAGTTTTTTACAAAATGGCATCCTCATGTAGAATGTTGATGGCTGGTAGCTATAGCCTGATAGTCTAAACTCTGAAGCAAACTAAAAGTAGCAAATTATCTTAGTAAAACTACAAGTAAATAAAAGTACAACATCAAAATAATCGACATCTTCCCCTTCCCCTTCCTAACTGCTCTAGTAAAAACTTCCAGAGGGGTAGGGAGTCTAGTCCTAGAAGTCCGTTGTGGCTATGCCTCCTCGCTCTGCACTAATGGCTGTGACTCAACTTCCATCTTGGATGTAGATGGTGTTGACAGTGGCAATGAATCCTCATCCTCCTGAATGTCATCCAATCCTATTGCAAATCCACCTTCCTCTATAGCTTGCCTCTCCAAATTGTAGATCTCATCCTCTGTAAACAATGGAGGCTGCTCTTGTGATGTCCAATTGTAGTAGGAATTTATTAGAGTTACAGGACTTGGCGAGTCTAGAGCTAAGCCAAGCTTGCCGAGTCTTTTTGACTCTGTAAGTTGACTCGACCGAAAATTGGTCGAGTTCTGTAGGACTCACCGAGTCCCGTGTTTCGAACTCTGCTGCTTCCAACACTTACAAAAAGCAAAAAATGAAAAATTTTAATTGTTTTTAATGATTCTTTTTTTTTTTCTTATATGCCTTCTGTAAAACCTAAAAATGTAATTCCATCATTTGCAAAGACCTAGAAGAGAGGAAAAAGTCTTCCATGACCTGTCTTAGGCGTACACGCAGGAAGACATAAGGCCTTAGTCTTCTAGGCTCTAGCTTTTATTTTGATATATGTTTTGAACTTTTGATTCCATGGATTTCATATTCCATGAATATTGTAGACTTTTGACAGTGACACTATTTATATTTCTGATTTCTAATGTGTTATTTAGTAACTAGTTTAATAGTTAACTTATTTCCTTTAGAAATTTGCATTTATACTTATGTGATCAATGTAAACTTGTTTATGTGTGCAAAGTAGCTTCTATTTATCTCAATTATTGTGTCTTTGATGTTAATTGACTGAATGATGCATGAAAAAAGTTATAAATCCTTAAAAATCTTTGAATTTCTTGTGTTTTTCAATTTTTTCGAGACCTTGCCGAGTCTGAGTCTGAGTCCAAGCCCGAATCCAGCTTGCCGAGTCTGAGGCGAGTTCGAGTCTTTTTACTATGGAATTTATGTCATCCAAATGAAGTGGACCAGATGGTGTTTCCTCTACCTTTCTTATGCGCAACAAAAGGTTATATTGCACAAAGACAAGGTCATTGAGGTGTTTTTGCGCTAAATTGTTCCTCTTCTACGTGTGGATAGCCTCAAACAAGCTCTAATTGCACTCCCAAAATGAAGAATGAACTTTTGTTTTGCCGCCAGTCCCTATTAGGAGACTGTGAACGATAAATAACGGTCTTATTGTTGTTTTATTGCCGATAAGTTGTGAACTTATCAACAAGTTATCAACGATAATTCTCTGCACTAAAATAGTGTATTTTATCGCTTGACAACTTTTATTGCGATAAATACACTTTTTATTGGCGATAAGTGCATTTATGGTTTTAGCTAACATTGGCTGAAAGACTTGGTTTTGCATGACCGGGCAGTGTTTGACTTTGATTCTTCAAAGGGAGTTTGACATACAGATCAAAAGGTTACAGTTTTTATTCTAGCATTTGTATCCCTTGGTTGGTACATCTAGAAAGTATCTTTAAATTTGTATGTCCTATGTTCAAGGATACTGCTGTATGGAAATCAATAGATATTGGTTAGACTTGTGAGGACAACTGGATCTCAATTTGAAGTTACTGATGTTTGATGGTAGAAATAAATATCAAATGATAAGTGTTTCCTTCCCATTTCCTATTTGAGTTATCTCAAAGGGAAAATAAATAGCTAGATAGACCATGCAAGCAACTGTTTGTATCAATGCAAGAAGAGTTAAAATGTAGAACTTGGGTAGATCCCTAAAAGAGATATTACAGTACTATGGTCTGTAGTTGAGTTGTTAATGGTGGCTTGTAATGACCCTCACCAGTAGGATCACTAAAACCCTCAAATCTGAACTGTGGTAAATCGTCAACACTTGGCATGCACTGAATTGTTTTGTTTCCAATGTTGTGTCTCAATGTGATAATTGTTTGGGGCATCAAATTGCAATTGAGATAACAATACCAATGTAGAAATGTAATGCAATGTGCAACAATGAAACTCAAAGCAATGTAAAGACTTACTTCAAATATATCAAACTTCTCTAATTCTGATTGCACTTTCCAGAATATATGACTGTGACATGTAATATTCAGACTACAATGCAATGATCTTTTACCATGCTTTGACAATGTACACAATGCCCTAACTATGCATATCAATCCAATACAACCGATGGCACAGTTTGATTATAGTGGACTGATTATAAGGACTGTTCCAACTATTGAAAATATGGCATGTATTGAATGAACAGACATTCATAAATAGTGACCTTACAATGCACACTCATAACTATGGCAATCTGGTCACAAAATATCAGATCACAATAACAATGTAACAGTGACTATATTCTGAATACAAACATGACTGTTACAATCGATTACATATGAGCTCTGATTCATGGACTGTTACATATCAAAAGTTATGGCAATGCTATTACCAAACAATGCACTCCCTTTTCCCTACTCAATGCACTATGATTTCTATGACAATTCAGTCACGATGACAATAACAGAGACTAAGTATGACTGCTGTAACAGTGACTGAGAACATGCAAATTTATACAATTTCCTTGAATTCAAATGCATTCAAAACACATGTATGAAACTTGGAAATCGCTCTTTGACAAGTGCGGAAGTGATGATGACTGGAGATGACCCCGAACTGCCTCACAATGCTGCAGTACTGTCCTCTGCAACCTGCCGTACCAAGACCGTACAGTACGGCACTGGTATAAAATAATGGGCAGGGTTTTGTGCCCTCAAAAATATATGTTCTGAATCGCCAATGATGTATTATGATTCCCCCAAATGCATAAAATTAATCTCCAGGTAGATTAGGAGATATGAACAAAAATTTGATTCCAGGCTCTGATATTGCAATTCTGAAAATGTGCCAAATTGATATCCAATCTTCACCAAAACGATTCACCAATGCAAATGATGAATTCAAACCCTTATTCCAAACAATTTGCAAACCCTCAATATCAATTTTTCAGGTCTGCTTTTTCGGACTGCTTTTTCGGATTTGCTTTTTCGGACTGCTTTTTCGGACCTGCTAAAAACGGCCGTCTATAATTTCGGACCTGCTAAAAATGCCTCCTGAAATGCTGTTTTAATCACAAACAAACCCTTACATCAAATTCTCAATGAAGTACCAATGAGATCGCTGAGTACCAACTCCAAATTTGCAACCCTTCAGTAGATATTTCACTACCTCAGTTATGCCAATCCAAGGGAGTGATTCGTTCCCAAAGATCGAATAGTATTTGCAGACCACAAGGCTACAAATTGCTTCACAATGAAGAAGTAGAAGAAATCTCAAATCCAAGCATGTAGAAATGAAGCCCCAAGCCCTCTATTTATTCTTTTCCTTGAGAAGTTGCCAGAACTTCTAGAAACATCCAATTATAATGTACTTTATAATAAAATAACATTATAATAATGAAGTACATTTCTCAACTCAAAATTATAACAATGTAGGCCCAAATGTCTCATAACTGAATGTAGGCCCAACTATGACTGAATGTAGGCTCAAGACTGAACGTAGGCTCCACTACAACTGCATGTAGGCCCAAACTGGATGTAGGCTCTACCGAATGTAGGCTCTGTCAGCAATATGCAATCAAATGATCAACATAATGACCCTCTCTCCAAACCATTTGCCTACGAGAGTCGATGATAGGCAAATCCGTCATGCCAAACGATGTCAGCCAAAATGGGGACATGACATGGCTTGACGCTTATGGAATCGTGCTGGATAGGACTATGTTCACAATAGCATTATTTGAACTCATTATAGTTGAATTCCATGAATTGTTAAAAGGGTTGATCTTAATTTGCTAAATGTTGAGTGCGAGCAAGATGACAAAAGATGGAAGTAAAGGTTTCTAGCTCCATTATTGCAGTTTAGGTACGTACAAGCAAATAATTTTTTGGGTTGGTGTATGTTTAGTGATTTAGTGAAATGTTCCCCCCCCCTAAGAGAATTTAATAAATATATCATAATATTAGACTATGATGAAAATTAAATACCAAGTAATAATAATTTTATAAGTGATTAATAATAAATAATAATTAAATATAATACATAATATGATTAAGACGTAGAATTAGATAAGTTTAAATTAAAGATCTAAACTTATCTATTGATAGTCATAGTTAATAAACGAATGAATATAATATAACCCAATATTAATATTAATAATATAACATTGATATAAGTTCAATTCTTAATATCAATAACATAAATAGTAATAACAAATCTTAAATTAATATAAATTAATATATATAATTCTTATAAAATTAATATATAAAGCAATTATATTAATGAAACTTATTATATTAATATAAATTAAATATATATTAAGGCTGCGTTTCATAAGAGACATGTCTCTTTTTCTTTCCTAGTATTAAGAGGGGAGATCATTCCGTTCAAATGGAGGGGGAGTTGTTAAGTTTTTGTCATTGATGTTTTCAGTCTGTGCTTTGTAGCTGCTTCGCTCAGTGTCTTTTTATATCTTCTATCTCTCTTTTTTGCAATTGCTAATGTCTTCGATTTATGATGAGCACAAAGATGCGGACATGCAAAAATGCAGTCTTACGTGTTCCGTGCAAGGGTGGCAGTCTCTCACGTCACAAGGATGCGAAGATACTAGTCTAAGCATTAGTCCCAGCTGGCACAAATCTATTTGGCGAATGACATTTTGTTTTCAAGACTGTTTTTGCCGAGTGTTTGTAATGTCTTTGCAAGTCATATGTGGTGGCTACGTTCTAGCTTGTTTCGTGCTAAGGACTCTAACTGCTCCTTGCTTGGATTCTCTCTTGGCGTGTGTATAGCATGCATTTTGAAATGCATGTGGTTGTGGAACTCCAAGTCAAATGTGTTAAATATATTATGTTAAAAAGAATGAAATTTCCTGCAGCAGATGTGTCTTTGAAAAATGCTTGTGTGTCGACAAGTGTCTTCTATCAGGACATACGTTTTGGTTAGTTTTAGAATGACCTTAATTGTAGGAACGCGATTCCTTTTCAAAAATGTATGATTGTGAGTTCAAAAAATTTATGAAGAAAAAACACGGATATCAGGGATTGAAGGTGAAGTTTTTGAGTATGCGAAAGACCATTTTTTCCTGTTGCGAATGATAGGGCAAGTCTCGGGGATGAACAAAACAACTCTCGCACGGTATCTTTTGACAGTTTGTCGAAGAAAAATGGGGTGGTTGTGTTACGACATGTCTCAGTCATTTTGATGACATATGGTTTAAAAAATTGATGTTTTTAAGAATGAAACCACATCAAGAGACATCGATACAAAAATATGAAAAGAAGTTTTCAAACTGCTGCGTGAGGTAGCTCTTTTGAATACTGAACATTTCATCTGTGCAACGGTTCGTATGAAGCCTTGGAGTTTTTAGTAAAAATAAAGATTAGAAATTTTGAAAGGAGGTGATTAGTCAGGAGCAGCTGGGTAAGACTATTTGCACCAAAAATATATTAGAACATCAACAGTCATCAATGAAAGCACTAAATTAAATGGACGAATCCAATATCCATCCAAAGGTTTCTTAGGATTCTATTTCATAGTAGAAATTGAAGTTCGGGTATTAGAAAGTCTTTGCATTTTTAGTAAAGACATAAAGGTTATTCTGGTTTGCTTATGTCATTTATAAATCTTCTATAGTAGAAAGGTTGTTTCCTTTCATGTCAGGTTGAAGCCTGCATTGTTAGCAGACTTGGTAAGAGTTGTAGCTCTTGATGTAAAGGGTTGTAGCCCACTTTGTGAGATTATTGGTACTGTGGTTTTTTACCCATCCTGGGTTTTCCATGAGAGAAATTACTGTGTCTTGCTCCCTTGCTGTTTGTTTGCATTCTCTGGCTTTGTTTTCATTAAAAGTTGTTTTAAATACTGATTCACCCCCTCCCTCTCTTAGTATTTTTTCAGTCTTTCAATTGGTATCAGAGCCATGTTACTCTCTTCTCAAACTTAAAAGCTTGAGAGTTCGATCTTGGTGTCTACCATGAGTGCCTTAGAAGGTCTTGCTATCAATCGTGCACCTTTATTTGATGGGAACAACGATGCTTTTTGGAGCATTCGCACGAAGACTTACATCACGTCTTTAGGTTGTGATGTTTACCTCAGTCTTGTCAATGGCTACACTATTCTAGCTCAACCTCGTATGAATGCTGATGGAAAAAATAAATTTTAGAACAATTCCAAGGCTATGAATGCTATTCTATGTGGCTTGACTCAATCTGAATTTGTTAAAGTTATGCACTGTACTACAACAAAGGAAGTTTGGGGCAAACTACATAATGCCTATCATGGTGATGACAAAGTAAGGAAGGCAAAAGTTCAAACACATAGGGCTGTTTTTGTGTCTTCGCATGAAGAAAGATGAGAATATTGCTGCTTATTTTCTTCGTGTTGATGAGGTTGTCAATGCACTAAACGGATTGGGAGAAACCATGGATGAGAAAATAGTGGTTCAGAAAATTCTTTGCTCTCTTCCCATGAGGCTTGATGCTAAGGTTTCAGCTGTTGAAGAAATGTCTGATTAGGACACTCTTACTCTAGATAAATTGCATGGTATTTTAATTGCCTATGAGATGAGAACCATCATTGAAGGGGCTTCCATCAATGAGTCAGCATTCAAGGCTTCTAAAAGGAACAAAGACAAGGAGGAAAGACATAGTGAAAGGTCGGGTGAAGATTCTAATAAGGAAATTGCATACCTTGTCAGAAAACTGAAAAAGGGTCTTAACAAATGCAAAGGCAAACTTGGCTTGAAGTGCTTCAATTGTAGGAAACTTGGTCACTTTGCTTCAAAGTGCCCCTTTGATAAAGATGATGACAACCAAGATGAAATAGACCTAAAAGCTAGGAAGACTAGGAGATTTTCTAAGAGAAGTTGGAAATTTGATAAGGGCAAAAATGTGTTGTTTTCAAAGGACGACAACGATGATACTTCTAGCAGTGAGGGTGATCCCCAAACAGATGAAGTTTTGTTTATGGCTGTAGATGATCTCAACTTTTAGGAAAATGATGATGTGGAAGACAATGAAGTGGATTTAGAACTTGAGCTAATTGCAACATTCGGTGAGATTGAGAAGCTGAAAAAGAAAAATCAAAATCTTGTGGACCTTCTACAAGTTGAAAGTGAAGAAAAGCTAAAAATTGCAATGGCTCTTAGAGAGGCTGAAAAACAACTAATTGATTGCAAAATCTTAAATGAGGAGGCAAATAAAACGCATGAGAATCTTGAAAATCAGATTCAGCTAAAAGAGGAAAACATTACCAATTTGGAAGCTGAAATTGTTGCTTTTAAGAACATTGGTAAATCCACCATGCTTTGAAGTGAAGAGGTGTCTAATAAAAATGGCAGCATTTCTTTGGATGATGTTCTTGCCTGTCAAAGACCAACCTTAGACAAGAGAGGAGTTGGCATGCAAATTGAACAAAACTCTCCATCACAAGGAAGTGGTCAGCCCGTGTTAAACTAGGTGAACAAACCCTTCTTTTATGGTTATTGTTTTTCAGGCAATTACTTTGGACATAAAGCCGTGGATTGTAGATCTGTTCGTATAAAAAAATATTTTCGGTTTGAAAGTAATACGTTTAGAAAATATAATTTAATTTGTTACAGCTATAACAAGTTTGGCCACACTTCAAGGTTTTGCAATAGTCATAATGCAGATTTGTCTTACATTGCTGAATCAAAAGGGAAGTCAAAGGTTACTAGAGTCTGGAGGAGAAACGTTCAAGATATACCTCTCAAGGCTTTTGTAGTTCAGACACCTCTTCTAGTAAGTAATGAGGACATATGGTATGTTGATAGTGGCTGCTTAAGACACATGACAGATGACTTAAGCAAATTTCACACCCTTAAGAAAATGAAAGGTGGAAAGGTTAGATTTGGTGGCAGCTCTTCCGCCAAGGTTGCTGGTATAGGTACTATCTTATTGAATAATGATGAAACCATTGTCGAGAATGTGCTTTATGTTGAAGGATTGAAACATAATCTGTTCAGTGTGAGCCAACTATGTGATCAAGGATATGATCTCAGCTTTAATTCAAATTCTTGTATGATCCAGAAAGGAAATGATGTCATAGCTAATGCAACTAGAGCAGTAAACAATCTTTATATTTTTGATGACTCTAATGATGAAACTTGTTGTTTAAGCAAGGTGGAGGATGCTTGGCTTTGGCACAATCGTTTTGGGCATATAAATTTTGATAATCTAATTAAGATCAGCAAAAAGAAAGCAATTAGAGACATGCCAAAGATAGAGAGACCAGTTGATGTTGTTTGCAAGAATTGCCAAGAAAGAAAGTAAACAATAGCTTCTTTCAAACCAAAAGATTACTTTAGCAACAAGACACTTGAGTTAGTTCACATGGATCTTTCTGGACCAACTAGGACATCAAGTGTTCAAGGTGAAAAATATTTTGTGCTGCTAATTGATGATTTTTCTCGCATGACATGGGTTTCTTTTCTAAAAGAAAAATTAGAAGCCTTGGATAAAATTAAGATATTTAAGACTTTGGTTGAAAATGAAATGGATCTGAAAATTAAATGCCAATGTTTGGACAATGGAGGAGAATTTGCTTCAAATGAATTTGTGAATTTTTGTGAGCAACGCGAATTTAAAAGACAAGTTTCAGCCCCTAGAACACCACAACAAAATGGTGTTGTGGAAAGAAAGAACAAAATAGTTCAAGAAATGGCTCGTTGTTTGATGAATGAACGAAAAGTAAAAGATATTTTTTGGAGAGAAGTTGTTCACAGTGCAGTCTACATTCAAAATAGGACCTTGTTGAGGCCCAAGTTCAACAAGACTCCATACGAACTTTGGAAAGGTAAGCTAGCTAAGTTAAATATTTCAAAATTTTTGGGGGTCCATGTTATATTAGAAGGGATGAAGATAACTTGGGCAAATTTGATTCTACAGGTGATGAGGGAATTTTTCTTGGTTATTCCTCTAAGACTAAACTGCTATTCCTAACTAGTTATTGAGAGGGGGGGTGAATCAGTAAATACTATTTCTATTGCAATTTAAAACTTGTATAAAGATTCTTGCATGATAAAGAAAATATAAATAAGCATCCACAAGTAGAAATAGAAATTCTCAGATCAACACATCATATATATGTGGAAACCCTCGGTTAGAAGGAAAAAAACCACAGTGAGACAGAGCTCACAACTTCACTACTGTAGTAATAAAGACGCCCTGTTAGGAGCTTATAAAGCACTTGCAAGAGTGCTACTCGGTTAAGGGATTTGGTAGAAGATCGGTTAAGATCTTAACTTTGTTAGGAGCCGCCTTGTTAAAGGACTTTCAACGTCAACTAAGATGCTACCCGGTTAAAGGATTTATCCAAAGAACCTATTAGGGTTCACCCTGATCGAGGGATTTCAATATGCTTTCACAATACAAAAGCAATGATTTGAATTTGACGTTCTCTGTCTAATTAGATCATACCTGTTGATCTTTCCCGATTTTGCCTGGCTGTTGAATCTTTCTGCTTTTCACCTTTGTGACTATAGCTTTTCTCTCAGAGGATAACTCTCTTCTGCTTTGTATATTCAACAACACTATTCTCGCGTCCTATGACCTGTATTTATACAAAGTTCATTTTAATGAAACCCTAACTCATAGAACCGCCAGGCTGTAAACTCGTCCTTAAATCATGCAACAAAGAAAAAGCTTTGTGTTCTGATCTTGAGTTTACCTTGAAACATCTGCCTAGAAATAAAACTAACTCGTGTTAAAAAGCTAACTTCAGTTCTAAACGATGGATGCTCCGCATATTCCGGTTTTAACTTAAATAGCTCTGCATAATCCGGTGCGGATTTATATGCAGTCGACCGGTATCAATCTTATACCCGGTCCATCCTTATATGCAATATAAGACTGGTACTATGTACTCTGTTTGGTCTACTGTGCATCTCCTCTATTTAGTCTACCGGTGCATATACTCTGTTTTAGTCTACCGGTGCCTATAAAGTAATATGAGTGATCTTCGGTGTACCTATACCGGTGGGAATGGTGTTTGCATCTAACTTCACTAATGACAACTTAAATTTGCTAACAATCTTCCCCTTTGTCATTGGTGGCAAAACCATTACTCACTTACTCATCACAATGAATAGCTTGTCCTGTAGACTTCCCTTGTTTGTGTACTACCTTTCTGCTCTGTAGCTGAATCTACTCTGTATCTTGTCTGAGCTTCTAACCTTCTGATCTTCTTCCCTTCTTTTTTTGATGTCTTCTTCCCATCTCTTATTCTGATGTCTTCTTTCTTCCCATTTCTTCTTCCCCTTTTTGCCTCCGTAGAACAAAGTGTAATGTGGTACTGACTGGTTCACATCTGTAACTTTGTAAATATGTCCTTGTACACTTTCTTCACTGAATGAAGAAAAGGGTTCCATTGACCGGTTACATAGTCAATGTTTTTCTGTGTTTCTTTTAGAGAAACAATAATGTTCTCCATGTCCTCCATAGTCTTGTAGTTCGGTTCACCGATCAGATTCTTAGCATCTATGGTAGTCTGTTGCATTAAATCAAATGTGCAAGCCAGAAATAATTGAAATCCAATAATATCCTGGATTCTCTTGGTCTTCTCTTTAGATGCCTTTTTTAGAATGAGAGCTATGCTTGTCATTTCTCTGCTGAAATTTGTTGCAGACTTGTTCTTTATATCAAATTGGGAAGACAAAACTCTTATGTCTTTAGAGGTCTTTATTGACTTCTCTGTGAGATCTTGCATAAAAGTATCAAAATTAGAAGTTTTGGTCATCAGACTTCCTGAAACTTGAATTTGTTGTTGAAGTACCCTTAAATTGGTTGATACAATCACCTTGATCTCTTCAACCTGTTTGTGACGAATTTCTATTCTCTTCTCATAGTGATCAATTGCTACTGTCTCTGGATGAATGTGATCTTCTCCGATCACTTGTGACAAAATCTCCAATTGATCAATTACTGGTTCATCTTCATCAATGTCAGCATCCGGTACAAAATTGCTCAGGATGTTCTTGACATTTGTTAGGACCATGTCCTGTTTCCTCTTTGTCAGCTCCTTTAATTGCCTAGTTGACATTTTGCTTATGTCAACTACGGTCTCACTAACCTTGCTCTTCTTTGCTTCTGTGTCTACTGCAAAGGTTAGTTTCCTCTTGGATGAGGACGAGCTTGGAACGTCTACCTGTTCCTTGAGTCTTGGCTCCTGTACCGGTTGTTCTTGTTCTGGTATCTCTAGCTCTTTTTCTGGTTGGGCCACCTCATCCAGTTGCAGCACTTCTTCTGGTAGGACTTCTGCAGCTGGTCGTTCTTTCTCTTTCTGTACTTCCTCTTTTGGTACATCCTCTTCTTGTACTTCCTCTTCCTGTTGTACCTTTGCCTCCTGTTGTGCATCCTATTCCCGTTCCATGTGCTCTTCTTGAGGGGCTTCTTGTTCCGGTGGTGGATCTGAGTGCTGTTCCTCAGCAGTATGAAGCTCACCAATAGAAAGGTTTTCATCACCAGATATGGTGTTGTCAGCAGTCATCTTGACCGATGACTCTCCTGGTATTGGCGCTTCTGGTATGACCTGTTCCTTAGGAACTTCATGTTCACCGGTTGTGGGTTTTTCACGAGCAATGAATTGAACCAATGGTACCAGTGTTGGTTCAGGTTGATCTTGCGGACCTGTTGCCTTGAGTGCACTGAAGTCATACTGTTGCCAGAAATTTAGAGTCTCATTATAAACTTCTTTTTCATACCCGTTGAGTATCTTAGCAACTCTATGCTTGGTGTCCAAGTTCCATTGATGCTTCTTCTAACAAAAGTTTGATTGACTCTTCACTAAGACCAGGTCTGACCTTTGACAATGTCTCCTTAGAGATTCTAGTATTGCTGCTCAGACTAGTTCTGCATTTTGTCATTAGTCTTGAGTTAAGTTTAGGGCGAAACTTAGACCTATAGTCCCTTGGAGTTCTATTGTAATCCATGAATGTTTCCACTATAGCTACTATTACTGCCTGTTTATCTTCCTCTCCTAGCACACTTTACCATCTAGCTGCATTATCTACTTCTCCAAAATTCATCAGTGCGAGCCTTACCTTTATTCGGAGAGACAAGAATGGTTGGGCGAGACTGATCACTACCTTTATCTTCAGTGATGTCAACGATGACCGGTCTAGTAGGAATCCTTTCTTTAACCAGTGCTTCTGGTCCTAGAATTCTTTTTCCTTTTTCCAGTATCAGGGATTGATGATACAGTGGTCCTTTGGCGTGCTTCTTTTGCCTGTTTTTGGGTTTGAAGAAGTTTGGTCCATATTGCCACTCCTTCCTCCTGAACCTTCTCAGCTTCTCCAATAAGCATTTGACTGATCCTCCTCTTTGTGAGGAAATTTAGCTTATGCAGTTCGGCTTGGTGAGTGGCCTCTTCAAGAGTAAGATGGTTCTGAACCTCAAGCAGAGCTCGAATCCTCAGCTCCTTTTCTCTGTCCATTGAAGCTTTCCATCTAGCTTCAAGAATTTCTTGGAGATCATCAGGTACAACCTTATGAAGTTCAGTAGGAGAGAGGCTGAATTTGTAGATACAGTGAACTACTGCTTCTTCTATTTTTCTCTTATCTTCTTCATTGGCCAATTGATATCTTCTACTGACAGAACCCATTCCACCAGATTCTTTCAATCCTGCCACAAATTCATCAATTGTGGGCTTTCTTCCTCTCGGTGCATCTTCTTTCACCGGTCTACTAGATTTCCTCCTTTTGACTAGAGGAACTGTTTCTTCAGTTTCTGTTTCCTCTTGTTCTTCCCCTTGAGCGCTGGGTACCAGTTGTGCTCTCTTCCTTTGAGCCTTGGGTTGTCCTGTCACCGGTTTTTATTTAGCGTGGGTGTCCTCTTGACATAAACGTTCTTGGTTGGCACCCTTTTCTTCAGATTATCTTGGATCTCTTCATAGGTACCAAACCGGTAGGCAGAGAGATGTAGGTCAGCTTCAGTCAAGGCATCTGCATATGCCTTAGCTATCTTGGAGGTGATCTCATTGCCCAGTTCTGGAGTGTATTCGGTTCTTGGTTCCACTGCTTGAATGATGCAGTGATCGGTGGAGACCAGAAAGCATACTTTGTCTTTATATGAGTCAACAATAGTTGACGGCACCCTGTTCCTGGCGTGCATTCGCAGTTGGAATGCCTTAAAGTACTCGGTCATTACTTTACCGAACTGGTTTCCCAGTTGGTTGGCCATTTCGCTTATCTGGTGCATAACCGGTCGATCGGTTCCCCATGTCACCTTTCCTATTCTTGGGAAGAAATTTGAATAGTAGAAGTAAAGGCATACTAGTAGGGTCCCGTACTTCATGGATTTCTTCTTTACAATGCCGAGCTTCTTCATATTTTAAATATCTGACCTCGAAGCATTCTGCAGAGATCGTACTTGGCGTTGTCATGCATTATTTGGTGAGCGGCATGAATGGCTCCTCCCAGTATGCTGTTCAGGTTGCTGGATTCATAAATCTTATAGCCTATCACAGCGGATGCGAACCAAACTCCTTGATCTTCTATGTCATTTACGCTCATAAGTCGACCATCATATTTCGACTTTGTCAGTTTAGCGACGACAACATTGGAGATGGTTCTTAGGGTTAATGCTTCCCCTTGCTGACTGTACCCAGTCACTCGATGCAAGTCCTCCTTTGTAATTTGTGTAGCTTCTCCTTTTGCGAGCCAAAACCTTGGATTGTGCACATGACTAAGAACCAGTCGAATCCAATCCGTTCGTAAGATAGTTGGATAGCAGACTCCGTTGATGAGACCAAATGACACTAGCTTTGCGTATCTATCTGGAAGCTTTCCGTCCTCACATAGCGAGAAGTACTCGCTTTGAATGAAGGTCTCTCCCAGTTCTTCCTGCTTGGTGTGAATGAAAGCGGTCACGTCTTTAGTCATGAGAACACCATCAGGCACGCATGATAGTGCACCAGTCATGTCGTTCACCCTGTTCTGGACTACCATGATATCATAGACAGGTCAGTCAATTTGGTTTCCTTGAATCGGCTTGGCGACAGATGATGAAGATGCCATTGTTAACAACTGGTTAATATAGTAACTAGCTTGATCGGTCTTACAGATAAATCTCGTCGTTGATCAAAGCACGAGAATATTACTCAAGCATAAAAGATAGTAAATCACAAATCATAAAGTAAAAGAAAATGAGTAATCCTCCTTTCTTTATATAGAGTTAGGGCACAACGGTAATTACCAAAGGGTAACTATTGTTTAACAGCTACAACATTAATTGACTTACCTAACCTTTCTTTCCTTTTTCGCTAACCGGTATTCAGACTTTTTCCTTTTTGAACAAACCCCGGTTGAACAACACTTACTTGTCCGGTTATACTTCCTGACTGAGTGAGTTGGTTGCTCACCAGTCCTACCTGGAACAGTAGACGAGCTACCGGTTCCCTCTAAGCCCTTTTAGGCTTAGTTGGCTGAAGAGATATCACCATCAGCAGATGATGATCTTCCCTCTGTCTTCTTCTCAGTAGAGCTCTTTGATTCCTTCTTGAACCAAATCTGCTTGACTTCTTTCTTGGTCTACTTTCCTTTGATGTTCTTCTGATTGGAAGACAAGGTCTTCACCATTGGTTTGACTGATCCTTTTCTTTTGTTCATTGATCGGTTCTTGTAGTCTTTAGCTAGGTATCCAACTTTGGTGCAGGTGTAACAGACTATCCCGGTTGCCTTCCATGTATTTACCCTTCTATTGTTAGGTGATTTAGACCAAGAGTCATTATGACTATGCATGCCACAGCTAACATAGTTGGTTGTGCTCTGGTTCTTGTTTCTTTTGGGGAATAGCGGTCTCGGTGGGGATTTGAATGCCATTGTTATGGATCTGCATTCATCAACTTTGTGTCCAAACTTGTTGCATGTGTAGCAATAGTCCTTGAAGCTTCCCTTGCTTCCATTGGACACACTTGTGGGGATCGACCAACATTCATTGGTCGTGTGGCCATACGTGCAACATTTTTTGTAGTAATTGTTAGTTGGCTTTACCGGTGCATTTCTGCAGTTACTTGTTTTATGGCCCGGTTTCCCACAGTGATTGCAAGAAGAGTTGAAGATCTTTTTACCTTTTTGTTCTTCCGGTTTCTTCTTTTCCTTCTTGCTCTTCTTGGCTCCTGATGACTCACCAATTTCTTTGGTGTCTTGACTGGTGAACCCAAGTCCGGTGGGATCTTTGTGCTTTCTTTGAGCTTTGAGTTGCTCATCAAGCTTGATAGAGCTTTCACTGTATCTTCTGAGGGTTTCATTCCTTTCTTCCAGTACTTTCATTTGTTCCTTCAGTTGATACAACTCAATTGCCAGCCTCTTGCATGCATTGTCTTTATCATGCCAGATCTTGTGCATGTTGGCATTTTCTTAGGTGACTATTTGCATGTCTTCTTGAAGTTGGAGAACGACAAGATCACTTTCCCTCATAGCTTCTTTTGCCAGATTTCTTGCTCTTTCAGAGGTTGTTAATGACTTTACTCCAGTGTTTTTTCCATCTTAAGCTTTTCTCTTTTTGTCAAGCAGTTCAGTCATTCTTAGGGCATTATCTTCTGTCCCCTTTTTAGGTTGGAGATCTGATCAGTTAGTATCTGGTTTCTCTACATGAGCTCAGAGAATGCCTCCTTTGCTTCATCTGATCCACTTTGCCCAGAGAGTTCATCAATTGTTTCATTGCTCTCACTTAATTGCAGAGCCAACTCCTTTCTTTTGGCAAGGGATCTTCTCAGCCTATTTTCAAGAGAGGCAATGATGTCATTGGCATCCTCAAGCTATTTTTGATACCTGTAACCCTCCATGATTTTTTTCTCAAGCGGTTAAACTTTATATTTAAGAGAACCTTAGCTTTGATACCAATTGTTATTCTCTACCGGTTATTGAAAGGGGGGGTGAATCAGTAAATACTATTTCTATTACAATTTAAAACTTGTATAAAGATTCTTGCATGAAAACAAAATATAAATAACCATCCACAAGAAGAAATAGAAATACTCAGATCAACACATCATATATATGTGGAAAGCCTCGGTTAGAAGGAAAAAAACCATGGTGAGACAGAGCTCACAACTTCACTATTGCAGTAATAAAGACGCCCCATTAGGAGCTTACGAAGCACTTGCAAGAGTGCTACCCAGTTAAGAGATTTGGTAGAAGATCGGTTAAGATCTTAACTCTGTTAGGAGCCACCTTGCTAAAGGACTTTCACCAACAACTAAGATGCTACCTGGTTAAAGGATTTATACAAAGAACCTATTAAGGTTCACCTTGATAGAGGGATTTCAATATGCTTTCACAATACAAAAGCAGTGATCTTAATTTGACACTCTGTCTGATTAGATCATACCTGTTGATCTTTCCCGGTTCTGCGTGGCTGTTGAATCTTTCTGCTTTTCACCTCTGTGATTGTAGCTCTTCTCTCAAAAGATATCTTTTTTCTGCTCTGTATATTCAACAACACTATTCTCGCGTCCTATGACTTGTATTTATACAAAGTTCATCTTAATGAAACCCTAACTCATAGAATTGCCAGGCTGTAAACTCGTCCTTAAATCATGCAACAATGAAAAAACTTTGCGTTCTGATCTTGAGTTTACCTTGAAACATCCGCGTAGAAATAAAACTAACTCCTGTGAAAAAGCTAACTTCAGTTCTAAATGGTGGATGCTCCGCATATTCCGGTTTTAACTTAAACAGCTCTGCATAATCCGGTGCGGATTTATATGCAGTTGACTGGTATCAATGTTATACCTGGTCCATCCTTGTATGCAATATAAGACCGGTACTATGTACTCTGTTTGGTCTACCAGTGCATCTCCTCTGTTTAGTCTACCGGTGCATATACTCCGTTTTAGTCTACCGGTGCCTATAAAGTAATATGAGTGATCTTCCGGTGTACCTATACCGGTGGGAATGGTGTTTGCATCTAACTTCACTAATGACAACTTAAATTTGCTAACATAGAGCGTTCAAGTGCTACAACAAGAGGCTAAATAAATTGGTAGAAAGTGCTCATGTAAAAATTCATGAGTTTACTAATGAGTCTAGTGAGTATGTGGACAACATAGATGAAGAAAAAACTCAGACCAGCACTGCTGTACCCCTTTCTCCTTCACCCACACAAGCTGTAGCAGCTAGCAAAGATGGTGAAAATGGTAAAGAGAAATTTCAATCTACTTATGGGAGTAAAGTTTCTTCCTCAAATGAAGCTGAAATCTCACATGCATATTCCGAGCATGACACACAAGGTGACTTTGATGTTTCTTCTTTCAAAACTCCTAAATTTGTTCAAAAGAATCATCCTCTTGATCAAGTTATAGCTGAAAGGAGAACAAGGAATGCTAAGAAGAAATTTAATTATTTTAAGGATGATGATTTTTCACTTATTTCTATGGTTGAGCCAAAATGTTTGCAGAGGCAGCCATGGATGAGCATTGGGTTGCTGCCATGAAGGAAGAGTTAGAGCAAATTCAGAAAAGCAGCACTTGGGAGCTTGTGTCTAGACCCAAGGACAAGAATATAATTGGTACAAAATGGGCGTTTCACAATAAGGTAAATGAAAAAGGTAAGATTATTAGAAACAAGGTCAATAAGGTGTTACACACCTTCACATAACCAATATTCCAATATGGTGAGTAAACAACATTGGATGCCAATCCATTTGCATACACACATGTCTCTATGTTCTGATGGTAAATCACTCTAAAACTCATTTTGAAATGCCATTTCCAATTGTCGCTTTGATCTTATATGTGTAGATGTCACCGAGTATTATTCAAGTATGGACAAAAATGTATTGGTCTCTGAGGTTGAAATTTGAAGACGGTGGAAGGGGCTTCTTCCCTTGAGATCCTTTCTTTACTGAAGGATAATTTGATTTACGGCCTATACCTTGGTCTGATTATTCTTGCTCTGCAGTATATGCCAAGACTTGTGTTTTAGGAATTCCATTGTGTAGGGTCCTAGTCCAGTTGATTAATTTTATATCAATGTTACTGCGTTCTATGGAAACCTTGGCTGATATCAAATTGGTTTGGACCAGAATGTGATCTTGGTCTAGGTTCCTTGCTAAGGGTATGAAAGAAACAAATGTGAGGTAGCGTTAATTTTCTTGTTTGTGGATGTTTGAAACTCTCACAGTTATGTGAAGCTAGGAAAGTATAGGCTACCTGCTAATCTATTTAGCTAATTTTCTTTTGGCATCCATTCAATGCTTCACCGTAATATAGAGGGTCAATATGGTTAGTCTGCAATAATATCAAAGTGTCAAAGTCTGTTGCTGTTTCCCCTTACAAATACAATTTTACCTTCAACTTTAAAGGGATTAGTCATTTCTATTGACAGGTTGTAATACACAATCCATCTCTGCATAATGAGTCAAATGCAGATGTGCCACTCTAAATCATCTTAATAATCTTTAATGGTTGACAATTGACATTGATTTGCTAATCATCAGCTATGTTTTTATACTTCATTTTGTACATTTTGTGCAATAAAATTATTAATGTATATTTCTAGTTATTTTATCTATGGATGGTGATGTCAGCAGTTTGGAATTACAAATATATATTGTTGGTGAGGTTTAGATTGATATACTAAGAGCTTGGAAGGTTCAGTCAATGCATGAGGGCAATCTGGGGATGGACAGTAGGCACAATTTTCAGGTAGATATGAAGTTCTCAAAGGAAAGGTAGTGCAAAAATGACTGACGATACATCTATTGACAAGAAAATTCAGTTCTGGGTGCCATAATCCCAATTTTAAGATATTAATGCTTCAACAAGTCATTGAAAAATTAAAATGGAAAGAAAATATTAAGTCTGCATGAAAATGACGTAACCACAATTAATGGCAATTAGTGTCACTAATTACATCATGTTATAGACACACCGCATTGTTTTTCCAAGCAGTCTATTTGGTTTCGCTAGTAGAGTAGGGGTTTCCTGTTGAATGTCTTATTTTCTGTATTTTCTAAAACTAATAGTTGACTTCAAATCAGGCATGTATTTAGAATTCATTAACAATCGGAAATGGCTATTTCAGTTCAAAATCTAGGAATTTCAAATGAATTGTGATTTATTTTCAGGTTTTCGAGTCCATAAAGCTTGCAGGCATAGAGGCGGGTCACTATCATGGTCAAATGTCAAACAAGGCTCGAGAATCTGTGCACAGGTTATTCATTTTCTAATGAATAAGTTTTGTTCTTAGAAATTATCCTAGCCTCTAACAAAATTGTCTGTTTAGTACATGTTTTATTGTTGTAGAAGGATAAAAAATGTTCATTGTATAGTGTTCCATATCTTCTGAGATGTGATGATTACAGTTTGTTTTTTAGAATGAGTAAGAATTTTCTTTTCTCAATGTAGTGAGATGAAATGAGCATGATGTATCATAGATAAAACTCCATGTAATTGGCTGTGGACCTTTGTCTATTTATGTTAAATACTTTTATCTCCTTTTTTATCTGGATGTACGCAGGCTTTATCACATTATTTTACTTTTAGATGGATAGATAAATCTATTCATCTTTAAGATTTATAGTTTTCATCCCTTGTGGAAGGAAAGAAGGTATTGAGCTCACAATCTAAGCGTCAATGCAAAATCCCTTCCTAAATTTTCACCATAACTCAGAACTTTCTTTTCATTAACATTTTATCAAACTGTTTGCAGTTTTGAGAGGTTCCTGTTTGAGATGTATGTGAGATATGTGGGATTGTTGCATTCATGTATTTATTGTCCAAATAAATAATCAAAGGTAAATTTAACGATTTATGAATAAATAGGAAACTGTTTGTAACTGTAAGAGCTGGAAATGGATGAAACTTCTTAGCATTAGCTTGCTGGTTTGACAACACAAACAAGTTTACAAAGACAAATTTTTGACCTCTTTACAATGTTTTGATATTGCGATTAGGATTCAATTGTTCACTTTTTGAGTCAAACTCATTGACCCATGTTTCTTGAGTAGTGGATCACAAGAACCCATCTCTCATGCGAATAAATGGAGCACTTAGCACTCATTACATCTAGATGTTGGTCACAGAGGTTAAGCATTGGGCCTTCCTAGGAGGTCCCCCATCCCAGCACCAGTCCAACTCATGCGCGCTTAACCATGGAGTTTCCTGCAGGGTTAAGCCCACTTAGCTTGCAACTCCATTTGTAAAACCTTTAGCAAGCGTTGTGCCTTATGCATCATTGATTATAGAGCCCTTTTATGTAATGTCCCCTCCTTAGGCAGGTCAGTTGACAATTGAGGTTGGCCTATTATACGGTTCTCGTAGGCCAACAATTTGCGTAGGGGACCCAATCGGGGGCTTACAAAGACATATCAGGGCTTTGTTAGCCAGTCTAGTCAATTTGGAACAATCTCCTAGATTTTTTAAGAGGAATACCTAGTTCTTAGGGATGGATTAGGAGTTGATTGAGACACATCATGAGACCTCCAGGATCAGCCTGGATACTTTTAGAGCAGTTCCTTTTTAGGAGAGTTCCTAAATTTTAGCAGAAGACTGTCAGTTAGCTCGCAGTGGTCAGACTACATCAGTGGACATGTGTCATAAGACAGAACTAAGATTGGAGTCCAAATGAGCAAGCTATTTATAATTTGGAAATAATTTAATTATTTCCTAATTTAGTCTTAAATAATAAAAACAATTATTATAATCACTTTATAATAATATAATAGTATAATAGTAAATAATTATAAGGGGTCATGGCACAACTTCCTAGGTTGATAGTTGCAACTTGCAAGTCATGATTTAAGTTGGGGCATTTTATAATGAAAAAGGAGGCCTTCAGATGGATCAATCCCCTAGGCGGGGATTTAATTAAATAAAAAACATTTTAATGTTTATTTAAAATAAAGAGGGAAACCCTAAAAGAAGTTCAAATGGGCCTTGGAGGGAAAAGGAAAGTTAAAAAAGAGAATTGGGGGTTGAGTATTCGTTCATGATAGCTTATTTGCAATTGTGGTTTGGAAATGGAGCTCTGAGCAAGGGTTTAAACTATTTGAATCGTTTGAGAACGAAAACTCTCAGAAGATAGGAGGCCTACATGTGTGAGAGATCATCTAAGGGCTAGAATTTTGCATGGATTGACATTGTACTTCATTGGCATCAGGAAATTAACAATAAATCATCAGATCAGGTTTGAAGAGGGTTACATTTATTCTTAATAGTTGTAGATAGTGAGTTGGGGCGGGGAGAAGATTATTTGCCAAGGCATGTTAATGGCAGGCACACACTGCCTCTCTTTCAATTGGGAGGAATTTGGCCCCTACCTCTATAGTGGAGTTGATCCTGCAAATCAAACAGCTTTTGCCCATTAGAATAGTAGGGGCAAAAGCCAGATCGAACTGACCAATAACTCGACAATAGAAAAGAGGGCCATCAGCATCTCCAATGATCGTTACCGGTAAGACTTAGGAGAGAATGGTATGCTGCCAGCCCGAGTTCCCATTGGGGTCCCCCTGCCCCCCACATATGGGGGGGGGGGGGGGCGGGGGGGCAGCTGTTACCATATTTCTCAGCGATAATAGAATAATAGGGCCTTCCGGAAGACCTCCAGCTGATTGATCCAGTTGCCCTCTCTCTATAGTTACTGAGATGGGTTAATTGTGAGCTAAGTTACCACATTTGCCTGGCTGACCCCAAAGTTGAAAGTCAATTCACATCAAATTCGTAAACGGTTCAGATTCGCTTCAAATTTGATTTTTTCTTGATGAATTCGCTGTAAATTTGTTGAGCAGGACCCTGGTTGAATTTCACCCCATTTTGATTGAATTTGGAAATAGTCACGCGAGCTTGTAGCAAATGTGGATGAATTTGGGCAAATGTCGTTTTGTTGGCTTTTCATTAAAGTTTTTTAACATTTTTTTTGCAAACTAAACCTAAAAGTGACCCGATGTAACATTTTTTGGTCTAACACAGCATTCTCACGACATTCTCACACGGCATTTCGCACATGGCAGGTGTTTTCTGAGAAAATACACGACATTTTCTGAATTCTCTCCTCACACGGCAGGTGTTTTTCATCAGCAACAGGTCTCCTCACACGGCAGGTCTTTTTTATCAGTGGCAGGTGGTCTTCTAGCAGCGACTGGGTCTTGTTTATAAATTTTGAACCAAAACATTGATATGGTGGTGTATTGTGGCATTTTGTTATGTCATTTGGACTAAAATGTTAATATATGTGCTGGTGTATTTTGCTATGTTGCTTTATTATTCGCATAGTAATGTATGAACTTATTTGCTGCTGCATATGTATGCATATATACATATATATATTTTTTTAAAAAAAAATATTTCTTGTACGGACAAACTGAAAACAAATCTGAACCCAACCCAAAAAATTTTTGGACGAATTTTGAACCCAAAATCTTGAACCAGCATCCATACCGGAATCTGAACCGGCAACTTAGATTGTGAGGACATAATCCATCAATAGGCACAATTACCAACAGTACCCCTCGAGGACTCTTCGTTTTAGCACCCGGCTTAGACGTGTAATTGAATAAAAGGCTGGTTCTACAATTTCACTAGATCTGGGTAGAAACAATAGTGTTTATCAGACAGCATATATATATCAGAGTTTCCAGAGGTTAATTCACATAGCCACCAGCCGTACCTCAGCCTGTAGCTACAGTCATCAGACGTACAGTACAGATTTGTCACACAAAATCAGATGGAAGTTGTTCTCAGCAGATTGTGGCAGAAATCAGATTATTAACATTGATAAACTCCAAGATTTGTTTGCTGCTATGCCTCAGAAACTGTATTTGCCAGGTACTATCAGAAATAAAAATTCAGATTTAGTGTTCATTGTTGCACTCTATTTGTTTAAGGTCCTCTCTGTATTTAATTACCAGCTTGAGTAGATTGTTTGCTTGGCACTGCATATCATTTAAACAAAAAAAACCCCCAAAAAAACACACAAAACCCCCCAAAAAATAGAATCTCTGCAAAGAATCGGACTTAGCAAGACCATATCCGGGGTTGTACACTACATTTTAGCTCATCAATTGATAAGTGGGAGGTGTTTCCTAAGCAAGTCAAATTGTGATATTGCTATCAGTATTCAACTATGTGGTTCTTCAGTCCAACTCATTGCCCATGTTTCATGAGTAGTGCTTCACAAGAACTCATCCATCATGAGAATGAATGGAACGCTTAGCAGTAATTGCATATAGGCTTAGTCACAGTGTTTGCCGAATTTTCGGCTTCAAGTTCGAAATTCAGCGAACTTATAAAAAATATTGGAAATTCGTTAAAATTCGTCCAAAAATTCGTACAGAACAGAGCGTTGTTTGTTTTATTAAATGTATTTTTGCAGAGTGCTTTTTAAGGGTTTTTGCTAGCGGATAGAGCACGCTGATAGGTTTTTGCTAGCGGATAGAGTCTGAGAGGTACTAGACGCAGCAGCCGACGAGCACAGGGAAAGGAAAATAGTATTTTAAGACTCCAAAATAGATGCATTTTCCACCACGGGAAACGTTGTCGCCGTGAAGACGCTACCGCTACCGCTGCACAGCACAGACTCTTCTAATAATTTCATTTAACTTTTCCTATGTTTTATAAAATTTTAAGCAATGGTTTTATCAATAATGTCTATCGGGTTTGAAAATAAACCTTTTATCATTTTGGCAATAAGTTTTTTAATTCAAATTTGTTTTTTAAAATAAAAAGTAATATATATATATATATATAATTTTTTAAATTTAATTATGGTTACGAGTTTTTAATTTACTATTTATATATAATTTGTTATATTTTAATTTTGTTTTTTAAAACAAAATATATATATAAGAGTTTTCAAATAAAATTTAATATCTTTTATTTTTGTTTTCTAAAGCTAAAATATTTTTTGTTTATGTTTTAAAATAAAGTTTAACTTTTTCATTTTATTTTTTAAGTAAAAAATATAAATATTATATTTTCATTTTTATGTTTTTAGTATTTTTTATGGTTTAAGATTGCTAAATTTATCATGATTTATAGATGTTAACTATTTAGATAATTTTGTAGATATAACATTTATATATATATATATTAAAAAGATTTATATAAGACGAATTTAATGTCGAATTTTTTTTCGAATTTCTTGTCCTTGTCGAACTTCATCTGAATTTTATTGGTGTCGAACACGAACTCGAATTCGAACCTTGTGACTTAGCATGTAGGTAATGCTCACAGAGTTGAAGAATTGGGCCTTCTTGGGAGGTCACCCATCCCAGTACTACTCTAACTCAAGCATGCTTAACCATGGAGTTTCCTCCAAGGTTAAGCCCTCTTAGCTCTCAACCCCATTTTCAAAAGCTTCAGCAAGTGTTGTGCCTTATGAACCATGCGTTATACAGCTCCTTTAGCTCATCAATTGATAAGTAGTCATGAGAATGAATGAAACATTTAGCACTCATTATATCTAGGTGATGCTTACAAAGGTGAAACATTGAGCTATCCTGGGAGGTCACACATCCTAGTACTACTCCAACTCAAGTGCGCTTAGCCATGGAGTTCCTTCCAAGGTTAAGCCCACTTAGCTTGCAATCCCATTTGTAAAACCTTTGGTAAGTGTTGTGCCTTATGAACCATTCATTATAGAGCCCCTATAGCTCATCCATTGAAAAGTAGTCATGAGAATGAGTGGAACACGTAGCACATATTGCATTTATGTGATGCTCATAGAGGTGAAGCATTGGGCCTTCTCGGGAGGTCACCCATCCCAGTAATGCTCCAACTCCATCACACTGGACCATGGAGTTTCCTCCAAGGCTAAGCCCAGTTAGCTTGTAACTCCATTTGCAAAATCTTCAGCAAGTGTTGTGCCTCCCAAACCATTCATTATAGAGCCCCTTTAGCTCATCAGTTGATAAGTAGTCATAGATAGCATGGAACACTTGCACTCATTGCATCGAGGTGATTCTCACAAAAGTGAAGCATTGGGCCTTCCTGGGAGGCCACCCATCCCAGTACTAAACCTCGTGCGTGCTTAGCCATGGAGTTTACTCCAAGGTTAAGCCCACTTAGCTTGCAACCCCATTCTCAAAACCTTGACCATTTGTTGTGCCTTATGAACCATTCAATATGGAGCCGCTTTAGCTCATCAATTGAAAAATGGTCACGGGAGTGAATGGAACACTTAGGACTCATTGCATCTGGGTGATGTTCACAGGGGTGAAGCATTGGGCTTTCCCAAGAGGTTACTCATCCCGGATACCACTCTAACCCATTTGAGTTAAATGGTTTGAAAGTAGATGACAAGCTCACTTGATAATGAGGGTTATCAAATAATGCTTACATTCTTCTATATCCCCATATATCTCTTAAATTTCCTTGTGAAATGAAAAGCACTAAACAAATCCTAGGAAAATGAACTTGAGATTTTCAAATTTTGTGATTGTTTCTTGGAAATGGACGAAAACTCAATCAGACTAGTGCCTTATCTATTACAGAGTTACAAATTCTGCAATCTCTCTTAGTAACAGGCAATAATTATTGCATTACAACAATATAGCCTACTAGGCCAAAACCCTTATTCTTCTTACAATCCTCAATGTACTCACAATATCTTCAACATTCAACTAAAAGCAATCACTCTGTTTCTTGAACGGAAGTAATCAACAAAAATATTCAGTACGACGAATTGAAATGTGTAATGGCGACCTCAACAATATTTGATTATATTGATCAAGAAAACACTGTATTACATTAAAGAGACAAAAACATTCAGACATGCTATCATATTTTCCTCAATTGGACAGTCTCCTATTATTTTAAATAAAATTACAAAATCATTGCTTTGGACTTCTAAGTTCGACCAAGAAGTACTGACCTGCCAAAAGCTGTGATTCTTAGGATATCGAAGAGACAAGCTAGAATTCTTTTTGATAAAAATAGGGGAACAAAGAAGCTTAGAGTCTTTAACACATGTCACATTTTCATTCAACAACTGACTTACATAAAGCTACAAAATGAGGCCTAATCGCCTCATATAAGACAAATTTTACTATGAGGAAAAGCCATTGCTGATGCTGTTAATGCAGATGAATACGAAATTTGATGATGGAGACATAAAGACACTTGGTCGGAAGCATCTTTCCTCGGGCTTGCCAAACAAAAATGAAAGCTGCAGCTAAAAGTTACTCATTAGTTAGAAACTGATATGCTCTAGCCATATGAGCTGCATACTCATTATTTAATTCTTCTAGCACGTCTAAAAACCTTATCTTCCCAATTTCTAACCTCGTCATCTTAGGAAGGTTAGAGTTCAAAGTATCCATATTCACATTGCTACTTGCACAAATTGATCCAAATATGGGAGGTCAAGTTTTGCTAGAAACCATACTATGCATATCTTTATCTCTCCCTGATTAGTTAGAATAGGAGCCATTTGATCCACCTCCATTCCCTCAAAAGAATCTGGCTTCTTTAAATTAACTTGGAATTTATTATGGGATGATAAAATGGTCCTTGATGAATCATACCTTCCAATAATGCTAGAAAGGACATTAATACTTCTGTTTACTCCCGAAGGGAACTAGCTTGATTATGAAAAGTAAATAATGTACCAATACATACCATACAACAATACCAGATAGAAACTAATAATGGCAGAAAAATATTCTTTTTTCCAATTGTAATTTTGACAATCCAAACAATGCTACCTTCTGAGAGAATAAGTATATATATAGTGTCATGTGTCTCTTCTTTTTTGCACTTTTCTTTCCTCTTTGCAATCTTATTTTCTACACTCATGGATGCATATACAGTTCTTGTTTTACTGTATAACTATTTTGAACAGAAATATAAGATTATAATATATCTGAAAAGACATGGATGTCATGGTGTTACGCTGGGTCTAGAAATTGAACCTAAGGATGATGCAAAAAGATAAAATGTTTAAATAAATGCGATTAAGATTCTAGCACTCTGTATCTGTCAATCTCTCCTGACCTTCCCTTTCAGATGAATATGCCACTACAACAAATGAAGTGTGGACTAGCTCGAAAATACTCTTTGGTAAGCAGGATGAGCCTAGAGGACATTGATTGGAGAATGAACTCATAGGGGTGAGTCCTACAAATTTTGACATCATAGAGGACTTCTTCACAAAACTCAAATCTTTAAGATTGCAGTTGGAACAGTGTGGAATCATGAAGAATGATAAACAATTGATCTTGAGCATTCTTTCTAAGCTTGTTCCAAAGTACTTCATTTTTGTTTCTACATTGTGTGCTACAAAATGTGCCCTAGATTCCACTGTTTCCACATACAAGATGCCTTCTCTCGATGATTTTTTTTGAAAAACTCACTAGGATGTAGCACAAATTGGTTCTAATTGGTACAATCAACCCCTCTAAGTTACCTGCCTTGCTGTAAATCAACAAACAAAAGAATAGAAAGGGTCTACAAAGCAAGATAAGAAACAAAAGTCCAAGGCTAGAAGAAGAAAGATAAAAAATGTACTATTTCAAAAGTAGATAATCAGACCTCTTAATCAAGTTGAACAACCTAAAAAGGAGAAGGTCCAGTGTTCTTACCGTAAGAGGCGTGGCCATGATGAACATAAGTATTTCAATAAATAAATAGATCACTTTTGGACATAAGGGTTGCCTTCTTTTTGATTTTCTGATGGAATCTGCGAGGGATGCATTCTTGATAAGAATCCAAAGGAGAAATATTATAATGGCAAAGCATGGAGAGAAACGTAGCTATTGGAGTTGGTACATATTAGCTTGGTAGGATTGTTTCCAAAACCATCTTTTAGCAGGGCTAGATATGTCTTGATATTTATTGACAACTTTTCTAGATAGACATTGGTTTAGTTTCTTCAACAAAAGTATGTGGTATTTGAGAATTTTCTAGATTTCAAAGCTCTTGTAGAAAAACAATTTGGGAATTTCTTAAAGATTCTAGGTAGAGATTAGGGGGTGAATATGTTAACAATCAATTTGAATAGTTTTGTGCTTTAGAAGGTGTCAACATGCAACAAACAATTTCATACCATCCTCAAGAAAATGGTGTCATAGAATGCAAGAATAGATTCTTGAAGGAGATGGCTAATTGTATGATTCACTCCAAATCATTGGCACCTAAGTAGTGGGTAGAGGCTGTCAAGTGTGCATGTTATATCCAGAATTGAGTTTCTCACTAAGTTGTGAAGGGGTAACTACTAGTCAAGTTTGGACTAGACAGAAACATACAGTTTAGAACTTCAGAGTGTTTGGTTCTTTTGCATGGGCTCACACTTTAGCTAAGAAATGCAAAGCTATGGATTTGCAGAGCAAGCCTTGCGTATTTAATGGGTATCTAGATGATGTCAAAGGCTATAGACTTCTCAATCCCATCACTCATGATTTGTTGAATGAGGTGAGTTCTTGCGGTTCTTCTCATACATATTCTCCATCCACCATCACAATGGCGACATTACAACATCATGATAGTTCTTCAGAGGATCTTTGCTCCCTTAATTTTGATGAGGAGTCTTCTTCCTTCACTTTAGATGGCGATAATGATGATGAGGATTCACATTTCTCTCGTAGTCATCATGCAAAGATTGACTCTTTAGTCCAAACTCCCCTTTGCACTAGACATACATTGGATTCAACAGGTGATTGGGTTGGTGATTTATCCGATACTAGAAGAACAAGGTCACAATTTTAGTAGGCTTCATATCTATTCATAGCTTCATCTTTTGATCTACAATCTTTTTGTGAAGCTCAAGGTATTCTCGAGTGGGATGCTACAATGCAGGAAGAGTTCAATTCCTTGGAAAGAAGTCACACATGGGATCTTGTCTCTCTTCCTGAGGTAAGAATAGTTGTTCAGTATAGGTGGATATATCAAACAAAATTTACTTTAGAGATGGGTTAGTTGATAAGCATAAGGCTCGCTTGGAAGCAAAAGGATTCTCCTAGGTTTGTGTGGTTGACTACTGTAAGACTTTTGCTCTAGTTTAAGATTAATTCTCTTTAACTTGTCCTAGCAATAATTGCAGCCAATTGATGGGAAATTCATTAGATGGATGTAAAATTTGCATGAGTTGTAGGAGCCACATGAGTTGCATTGGAAAGAAACGAAGCGAATCCTCCACTATATTCAAGGTACTCCCTTATATGAAATTTAGTATGAAACAATCATGGATATTCACTTGGTGGGATATACAGGCTCAGATTGGGCTAGTGATTTTTAGGACCGCAAGTCTACTTCAGGGTATTGCTTCTCATGTAGTTCCAATCTAGTTTTTTGGTTGAGGAAGTAGCTTGCAATCGTTCTTTCATTGGCGAAGGGTGAGTTTTGTGGGGTAGTTGATGCCACCATTGAGGCTCTTTGGCTTCATAATATTCTCACCGAGCTCGGTATTCCAATCAGAAAACCTACAGTCATCTTTTGTGATAATTAAAGTGTTATACAGATTGCAAGAAATCTAGTTCATCACTAGAGAAAAAAATACATTTACATACATATGCTATACATTTAGGAACTAGTTCAAGATGACATCATTGATCTTAAGTATCGTTAATCATTGGACCAGGTTGGAGACATCTTCATTGAACTCTTTACAGAGAGAAGTTCCCTTATCTTCTTGTTTTTCTTGGGGTGCGATAGGTCTCTACGTTAGGAGGGCTGTTTAAGCCCTTCATTCTTTCTCTCTCTATTTAGGGGGCTATTTATCTTATGGTGGGCTTCTTTTGGGGGGATCTCTATCTACATGGGTAGCTAGTATGGCCTCATTTGCTGGGACCCATCTTTTCACACACATAAGCTGTACCCTAGAATGGGTGTTTGTGTTGGCTTTTTATTTTCCTTATGTTAGACGACATTTTTTCCTACAGATATTTTATTTAAGCTTGCTCAAGTTATTGGGAACGATTATTATGAGGACATAATTGATTATGGAATTAATTTATATAGATATATGGATAATAATCAAAGAAAAAATTATAATATATATTAAGGAGTATATATATATATATATTAAGGGATAGTAAGAGTATATATAATAATACTAATCATGAGAGTTCTAGACAATAATAAAATTAGAACTATATGTACAAGTAATTAGAATTATATATTAGTTATGTAATATATAAATATATATATTTTTAATAAATGAGTTATTAATATATTCATAGCCAATTCTTTAATCTCTTGTTATAGCTTCAGGAGTTGATCGTTGGTGTTGTGTAGGGAGAGGCAGAGTAAATCCAGAGATTGTACTAGTGTCAAGTGCCCTACGACAAGTAAATCCACGCTCTCCTTAGGGTTGAGTTAGGAGAGACATAAGGAATCTGGGCTTAAATATGTTAACAACCAAATGTATTATGAACTATACATTAATTGCATTAGATTCTTAATAATGTATGTTAATCATGGGTTGGAGGCATTACACCTATACTTATATTTGTAATATAAAAGATATTAATGTATACTTGGTCAATTCCTTAATAACTCATTAATCACAATTAAGGAGATAGGGAATGTGTGTAGGAAGAGGCGGGTAAATCGGTCACATAATGGAAAGATCCCGAAATAGGTAGAGCGTTGAGGGAATCCACTTGTAGACTGTGCAAGCATCCTAGCAGAGTAAATCTACCATCTTTCTTAAGATCTGTGATTAGGAGTGAAGTAAATAATTAGAGCTTAAGTATATATTATGAATTAGAGATTATTCTTAATATAATATGATTTAAATGCATAATAACGTATGATAATTATTGAGAATTGGCATCCTCGTAGTATGAAACATTACAAATTGCCATTCCCAAGTGAAATCCAAACCCTAATTGAAAATTTTAGAGCAAATTAAGTAAGGTCCTATTAGGGATCATTACACAGGCTTTGGCGGCCCGTCTCAATATTTTAATTATTTTTCAACAATTAAATTATTGAGAGGGGGTGCCGAAGAAGGCTGCTTTTCAGGAGTTTTAGTGCTGAGTGGATGAGAGAATGCCTCCCTATAAGATATTGAAGAGACTGAAGTTGACAGTCCAATATTTGTGCATTACAATTGACTTGGTAGAGGAGATTGAGAGAAATAGAAAACAGGAAAGAGATGCTTATAAATTTATAATAATAATTTCTAGTAGACATCCAGTTCCTACAATAAGTAAATTTGTGTAGGCTGCCGTGTTTTCATGTTTTTGGATCTACTTGATTCATTTGTCATTTACTGGCTTCTGTTAGGTTCATGATTCTCGCCTATCTTGATTGCACAAAAAAATGATGCATGTTAATCTTTTCTTGAGATGCTTGTAGGTTCTATTGAGCTGTTTAATCAGTTAATGAATGATTGTCTGATCTTCTATCATGGTAGGTCTTTTATTAAAGATGAGCTACAAGTTATGGTGGCAACTGTTGCTTTTGGGATGGGCATTGACAAACCGAACATAAGGCGAGTAATACACTATGGGTGTCCAAAAAGTCTAGAATCTTATTACCAAGAGAGTGGTAGATGTGGTAGAGATGGAATACCTTCCAAGTGCTGGCTGTACTACAGACGTGGTGATTTTACAAAGGCAGATTTTTACTTGTCAGAAGTTCACACTGTATGTACTTCTATCATTATTTCTTTCAGAAATAATAACTCAGAGTAAATATGTTTATAATGTCATCTTTCCCACATCGATGGAATTATAATATTTCATGTTTTGTCTTTATTATACCAATGGATCTACCTATTAGTTATTCATATTGTTTCTAATGCATGATCTATTAACCATATTACCAGGAAGAAAGGCGAAAGATTGTGATGGAGTGTTTCACAGCAGCACAGAAATATTGTAACACTATGATATGTCGGAGAAAATACATTTTGGAATATTTTGGCGAGAAAGTTGCTTTTGACAATTGTGGTTTGACCTTAACTGAACTCTTTTATGGCATTTTATAGAGTGAATGTGATATTTCTTTTAAAAAAGGTGACTGAGGATTAGAGCTTAATTTAGAGTTCTGCAACTGTAAAAAATAATACCCGCTTTGTTATTTTTTGAAATTTATTTGGTCATCAATAAAGGTCCATAACTCTTAAATTTGCAATGTAGAATTTGCTGGTCATGAATTAATTTGTTTTTCTACTTGTCTAAACAAATGGAAGCACTTAAGAGGATTAAAAGTTGCTGTAATGGAGACTCAAAAGACTGAAAATAAAAAACGATTGCTATGAATGCTTAGTTGGAAATCCCCTAAAAGGGACAATGGGCTTGTTAGCAGCAATTGTTTGACTACCTAGATGGTTATTAATCTCAACAACAAATAAAAAGAGTTCATGCAAGTCAGAGATGCTTGTATCCTCATTATCAAATTCAGAAAATGATTATGAGTAGCTGAGTTTTCCTACTTTTAGCTTTGCACACCCATCCTATCCTTGAATGATCAAACCCATGGTCCCCATAGAATGATATAGTTGCTGGAGCATTCCCCACGTACTACAAGGATCCTTTATCAGAATTCAAACTGTAAGAGTCAGTATTTTGTTTCAAAATTTGTTCTTGTCGATCATGATGAAACCATTGCTTGTAGTCGCCCAATGGTTATATTTCCACCACTAATGTTTCATAATTGCCTCATGTTGTAAAGTAATGGTTTTGTTCTATGAGAAAAACTGTACATAGGTGATTTGGTACTTTGTATTGATCATCTTTAGTCCTTGAAATCCTATTAGATCATACATCCTTTCTAAGGGTGGTTTGTGTCCACTCTTTCCTTGGAATAGCACTTTAATTGATTCAGCTTTTGGCATTTGAGTCTGACTTTACAGGAGTCTGGACCCTTTTATGGGTCTCCCGTGTCTTCTTCTATAGCACTAGATAATCTACAAGGTATTGCTTGATTGTAAACACCCGAGTCCTTCAGAGGATGCAGAACTATTTCTTGTTCTCTCTCATCCAACATGGAAGGCTCGTAAACACGCTATTACAGTTCTTCATTGAATGCGTCTTCATAAAAGCGGATAGAACAAGTTTGAAAGCATTCTCACCAATAGCCTCCATGATGGTAAATCATCCATTTCTAAGAAGTTTGATTTTCTTAGCTTGTTCTTGTAATCTGTTCATGCCTAGGGACAGCCACATCTTGTCTCCATCTTAAGTCTTGGGACATATTGTTATACCTTCTTAGGAGTTGCACTAAAGCTAAATTAATGACTTTTACTTGTGTAGTTGTTTGTAGGCGGAAATCTGTACTATTCTTGAGTGTTGTATCTGTTAAATTTCCAAAAGTAGACTAGACTTTGGCAAAGAATCTTGTGTCTCTGTTTGAAATAATGGGCTTAGCCTAAAGTGCACCCATGCATTAGTAAAGAGCATTTTGGCAACTTCTTTCCTTGTAATAGGCTTTTTACATGCAGTTAGTATACACAGCTTGCTAAAGCTATCCACTATGAGAAACAAATAGTTAAGTTCATGTCTACCATATGGTAAGCCTTATATAGAATCCGTAGACTTGTTCTCCCATGTTCTTGTTGGTATAGGAAAAAGACAATACATTATTTCTTTTCTAACCTTAGATTTGGTAGTACAATACAATTTGTATCCCGTAAAAATCTGGACAATTCCTTGCTATATTTCTGGTGAAAGCACATACATTTCACAAATGAGCCAATGTTTTGGCAACTCTAGAACCACCTACTACCTATGAGCTATGGGCTTCTTGAGTAGAAGTCTTTGTGCCCTTGGTAGACATATTCCTATCTTTTACAGGAAGTGTTCTTTGAGGTAGAAATCTGTTTGATTCTTTGTAACCCCGTGATCTATAAGTATTTTTAATTTGCCTACAAATGTGCATCTTGAGCAAAGTCATCTGCATTGGTGCTCATTGCAAAAGGCTTCAGTTGAGTTACCTTAGCCATAACTAGAAAAGGTATTTGGAGTGGTGTTTAGGATGACAACTCCATTGCCACATTGTAACCTTCTCTCTTATATTTGACCACTAAAATTGATTGTTGCTTAGTTGACATCAATTTATAGTGTCTTGCTGGTAATTATTATGTGCTTACAAGTATTGTAGAGGGTGGGGATTGGTATGTACAATAGCCTCTTTACAAAACAAATATTATTTCCAGTTCTTTATAGTTTGAACTAGTGAATATAACTTTGTATCTTGTGTTGGATATCCTTTAACAACTAAAGTGAAAACTTCTAAATGATAATAAATGGGCTTACCTGCTTGTAGTGTTGTAAAATTGCACCTTGTGTAATATGCCATTATTGATGCTCCTAGCTTAGCCGAAAAACAAAATGCCACATAAGCTTTTGTGCCCCTCCATTTCCCCTATCCTTTAACACCAAGATTCTTGACCATGTGGCCTGGTCGACACAAGATGCGTGTGTGTTGTGGAGATGTTTGCACGACATGCATTCATCCTGTGAATCTATCGACATGCAATGAGCCATCGAGACGTTACAATTGCCCATTTCTGCATTGTAACACATCTCACCATTGACCACTAATGACAAGAATCGTTCGGGTCACTTAGAACTTGGTTTTCCAGCTTCATTTGCTCTCTCTTGGCATTTTCACAATCTCTTCTTGATAGTTGGGAACTCACTCTACAACTTTTCATATTTGTGAGCTCATTCTTGTGTTTGGACAACTCCCATACAACATCTTGGTCTTCACAATATTGTAGCTCCATCACCTTCGTCATCTCGCCTTCATTCCATTGAGTTTCGGCTTTGTGGCTTTGAAGGAGAGTCCCTCATCTCACTCCATTGTGTTTTGTTAAGTATATCATACTATCTTGATCACATTCTTGTTATCTTATTTATTTTTGTACATCTATTGTCTTTTTGGTTATCTATCACCGATCATCTGTCTATCTGACAGTTGTGGAGGTGGAAACACCTAAGCAGATTTTTGATTGAGGCAAGTCACCAAACAACCCGAATACTTTTCCCTTTTTTCGTGTGTGCAGGTTTTGGAGAGGGAGAAAGGACCAATTTGAATAGTATAAGATGAATAGTAGCTTTTAACGACCATTGATTACTTCAGGCATCGTATAAGATGAATAGTAGTCTTTGACAAGTTTTCAAATCCACATGTTACATCATTGATGTTTCATCTTCTGCCCAGGCTGAGACAATGCTATTCTTCTTATCCTCTGCATCAACTCAATCATCTAGTAAGCAAGGAATAGTCCTTCATTGATGCTTTGTATAATAAGATCCTGATACTTCTTAATTAGCCAAATTTTGCTTGTTATGAAGACCACATTTAGCGATTTCCTCCATCTCTGGGAACTTTTGGTGATTTAAGTTGCTCACTTGCAACAGTCCATCTCATGCATTGTATAGGAATTGGCTCAAGATCTTGCTTAAATCTTGCCCATGTGAACTCTCTGCATATCCATCTCATTTTCTGCTACCATTAGTTTTCTCTTTAATTCAAGCAGCTTCTTCTGTTTGAGACTGAATACTCTCTATCACAATGGGTCTCCAATATTATTATCTACTAGAAAATAATGCAATAAGTTTTCAGAGTAAAATGTCAAAACAGTAACAACCTTAGGATTGTGATAATTCATGTGATGATTGATATTTATTTAGTACGAACAATCTAACTTATAGATATGGGGAGTACATATTAAATCAAATCTTAATGAATAATAAAAATATAGGGGAAGATATAAGATAAAAAGATTAGAAAAGACACTCAAATGGAGGCCCTAATTTTTTGCAAATTAGGGTTCTATCAGTGGCTCTTGTTGGGGACATATGCCCCTTGTGGGCATGATGAGTATCCCAATTATCTCTGGGTGACGCAGACCTGCAAAAAAATTAAAAAACAAAAACAAGAATTAATTCATGTAATTGTATTTGAAATGTGAAATAAAAGTATGTAAACGAAAAGCAAAAAGGGAAAGAAAACCCCCTGAACGTCCTCATGAGAAGAATGGCTTCAAGTATTGCCCATGGACGAGAAAATCTTGCACGTGTCCATTTGTATCCTACAAAAAATAAGAATTCTCTCCTGCCTTCTCTAAAATGACAAAGGGACCTAACCTCAAGGCTTCAAACTTGTAGTGCTTACCCTTTTCTTGATCCTTGACGTTCCACTTTAGAATCCAATCGCCCAGTTTGAAGGATCTATTTTGAGCCTTTTTATCGTGGAGAAATTTGACTTGCTTTTGCTTGTTGATGTTTTGTTTCTGTGCATGCCTTTTGATCTTATCTAGCTCAACCAACGCATTTAACCTTTCTTCGATGAAGTCAATACCTTCCAACTGTTAAGGAATGATAGATCAGGAGATAAGATGTAAACTGAATGTATGCAGTAGAATTCAATTGCCTTGGTTATTGATTTATTGTACAAAATACAATAAGTATATATATTGAATCTAAAGGATGTCAATATGAACAGTCATGACTTATCATATATGATAAGCCATGACTGTTCGTATTAACAAATCGTATAACATAAGATTAACATTTAATCATTATATGGTATATATATATATATATATAATGATTGTCTCGTCGATTATTAAACACGAACACACAATACTTTAACACTCCCTCTTGAGAGAGAGTTTAATAGAATTTGTAGAACTTTTCATATCATGATATTTGGCCCAATCCAAGACACTTAAAAAAATGTCGATCATGATGAGTTATTACACAGTAATAATGTAAATGTTAAGATGTCCGGTCCTATCCGGCGCAAACCCTTACGGGAGTCGATCCTAACATCTTTATTACCCAACAAGTAATAACATAAGCAACAAGATGTCCGGTCCTATCCGGGACAAACCCTTACGAGAGTTGATCTTGAAGCCTGGTTACTATTGTCAAGATTGTCACCTTGACATAGTAACCTATATACACAGAAGATCGTCATCTTCACAATTCAGAAGGATCCTAATATGATTCATATGGATACTAAGAAATCATATATTACATAATTCGTGATATGAGGTATCACCTAACATGTGATACCCAATTTTCAATATCACCTAACATGTGATATGAGGAATCACTTAACATGTGATACCCATTTTTCAATATCACCTAACATGTGATATGGGGAATCACCTGACATGTGATACCCAATTTTACATATCACCTAACATGTGATATGAGGAATCACGTTAGATCGTGATACCTAATTTCCATACCACCTTGATATGAGGAATCACCTTAGACTTCTCTCTCAAGGAGAAGAATGCAATAACATACAAGATGATAGATGAAACTCCTTTTCATCTAAGGCTTCATTCTCCAACATGCCAAGTTTATCTCGAAGGTACACAAACTTACCTCTAGTAAGAAACTTGGTGAGAATATCAGCCATATGTTCTGTAGGGATAATGTACCTTGAATAGCATACTTGTGCACTATATCTCTTATATAGTTTGCATCACTCTAGGTGAACCCCAAGTTATGTAAGAGATAGCATAAAAGTATTTTAGCCAGCACACATGAGACTCAATATCATGATCATAGTCTTCTGGATGCTTTTTTTAAGGTCTTTGTAACAACCTCCTCACCTCCTCGTCCAAGGTTGTTTAGATGAACTATTATGCTCCCTCTGAATCTAATATCAACCTTTTGTGAGGAAGTCGTGTCTTTGTCCTATAGTCTGCATAATACTCTTTTCTTGAATTCCCAACCATCTATCTAGGAATATCATGACCTAGATATCTTCATAAAAGCCTTCTAGTTCACATACATGGTACTGCATCATGAAAATATCTTTCTCCAAGAGACTCTCATCATCTGATACATGATCATGTTAAAATTTTAATCATAACATTATTCATAGAAGTAGTTTCTCGTACACGAATGTACTTGTCAGATTCCATAATAACATGAGTGAATGTAATAAACTGAGGATTTATCCCCATGCTTGGCAAGACCAAACATTCATGATAATTTGGCTTCCATCTGAAGCTCCAAGTACATGCATCAACCTCTTGACCTTCTCATCCAAGGTTGCTTCTGATAGATTGTTAGACTCTCTCAGAATCTGATTTCAATCTTCTAAGCTCCTTGTGCAAAGTTACCTCTGAAGTGTTAGACTCCCTTTGAATCTGATATCAATCTTATTTTCCTGCAAGAGCATCCTTGGAGAAGATCAAGACAAATATATCTTATAGTATATAGAAATATAGATGAGAGAGAGACTATAATGAGTAGATAAATGTAATAATCTAGGATAATAGATACTTATCTGCATATCAACATCCTTGACACAAGTTTCTTTAATGAAGGTCCATATCAAATCAAAAATACCTTCTCAGATTATTTGAGAGACATCCCCTCTTTACTAAGAATGGTTCAAATGGGAATCTAACATTGGTTATTATTTCCTCCCACAATGTTCAATTCCCACTCTTATATCTTTGAACAAATTTTATGTCTTCTTATAAAATGACTTGATTTTTCCAAGAGAGGTGATGCTCTATAATTAATGATGTCTCAACTTAGTCCTTAAGGACAACAGGGGTAGGCCCCTCTATCTCCAATTTGTAGACAATTTTCCCTTGAATATTCCAAATTAATAAGGAACTGAATCGTGATGAACCAGCAGGTTTAGATCGCAAATAAATTCAAAACACACCGTCCACATCTTCAAAATTTAGAACGCCTAGCTTTGAAGAAGGTCCAAGTCTTTTTGCCTGTCTCTATCCTCAGCATTATGTCTCTATCACAGGTTAAGATGATAAGTTCTTGGCATTGGAAGGCACCAAGAGCGAAAGTTGTTTGGTCTTTTTCCCAAGATGGAAATCAAGGATCCAATTTATTGCTAGTACAGGTTTATATCTTGGAGTTTCTTCGACTGTGCAATGAATGGACACGTAGTAGGTTACAATCCCAATCAGCATTCCCCATTGTAGTGGGATTAATATAAATGACACCTCTCATATGTTGCACTCATCTGCAATGTCTTCAAATTGAATGTTGCAACTTCTTATCCGGTAATTGGTACTACTCACTTGTATCGGATATGCGATCATCCAATACCTGTGAATTAACTCCGCGTAAGTTTGGGACTCCACTCCTCGAGATGTGTATCAAGACCGAATTTTTATCCAATATAATGAGAATGCCAACTCCGGCATTAAGGGGTTCTTTAATTATTTATTCAGTTGATATTGTTTTACGAACACCGATGAATATAGAAACAAAGATATATATATTTTTATAATCACAGATATAATTTTAAGATGATACTTTGTCAAGCATACGTAATCATCTGTAGATCAACCATTGTTTATCGACTTGTCTTCTACAGCATATGTGTTCACGGTAATAATGCTCTATTCTCTACAGCGCATTTGGAGACATCAATCGCCTCTTACATGATTCTTATAAAGGAGCAATCTGGTTGATTTGTCCTTGTATTGTTTGTATACATAGTCTTCACACACGATACAAGTAATGAACACCAAGCTGCGTGATGATTTCTTCTCTCCACAAAAAATACCGTTTATCGATGCAACCTGGTCTCCATTATGAATCTTCAATGCCTTTTGATGCTTATTATTCCCGTCCATTGATATCACGATTGTGAATTTTGTTGCATTGACCAACGCGTCCTTCTAAACTTGAATGGTCACGAGACTCCTCCTTGATTTCACTTACAAAAGGATATTAAGTCTTTAATATGCCATGTAATATTATTAATTAATGTTGCTTCTATTATTGATGAGATCACTGTATGTTTCAAGTTTGTTATCTTTGAACAATGTGTTGTGTAGATTCCATATCGTTGCCTTTTAAGTAAGGTGTAAGACATCAAGACCACTATTCTTTTCCTCTGCTCAGTACCAGACTTTGGAGATTTACTCAAATCTTTGCGTAGTAATTGGTCTAGGTATAGATAATATATCACCTTCTGATCACATCGGATAAATGAATACACTGGCAATAGATCACCTTCTGATAACGTCAGATAAGAAAAGATTTAGGTCATCGGAAGACATGACCATACACAGACCACCTTTAAAGTAAAATAGAACTAGTGATCAGGTACACATCAAAGTGATCAATGCTCCAAATATCAAAGAATGTTGACCATAAACAGAATTCTTATATCACATAGACACCAGACGTCATTTCCTGTCATGTATTTCAGACACGGCCTTTTAATCACTGCTAAAATTGTGTTTGATCACCGTTTCAACACTTGAGCCTGATCGATATATTGCAGAGCAACTGTCTTGCACATTCATCCATGTTCATTCTATATACATTTACATATTTGGAAATCATTATTCGCTCCCATACTTCAGCGCAATCTCTAGAATATTGTCTATTATATTGTCCTCCATTAGTGTATCTTTCTCCTGTTATCATCGCTTTCGCTACACAGTTTCATGTATATTATTATCGTCTTATTTTTTATTTATTTTTTCACTTTTGTCTATATAATTTCTTCACAAACTTCACCCGATTCTATTTCCCGATAGATATAAGTTTGTCATTCATTTGCGATTAGTTCAAGCTACAAAGAAGACAACGATGTCAAATATGGAGTGGAAGCCTTGTAATAAATTTTATGGAATAGATAATTTGTATGTCCTCTTCTGTGGGAATGCTTGGATGTAGTCAGCGGCTCCTTAAAGGAATGTGCAAGTCTATGACCTCTTCTTTCCAGTCATAGCCTTCCTGAAACATACATCTGAACCGATTCTGATTTCCTCCTCCCAGTCTTCCTTGATCTCTGTCTTTGCCTAGGTCTTTCCTTCAAGCGGTTAAGCTTTACAGAAGGAACCTTGCTCTGATACCATGTTAAGGAATGATAGATCGGGAGATAAGATGTAAACTGAATGTATGCAGTAGAATTCAATTGCCTTGGTTATTGATTGATTGTACAAAATACAATAAGTATATATATTGAATCTAAAGGATGTCAATATGAACAGTCATGACTTATCATATATGATAAGCCATGACTGTTCGTATTAACAAATTGTATAACATAAGATTAACATTTAATCATTATATGGTATATGTCATTCAAATTATCATTACATTTCATGTGCCTTAAATAGTAAACTATATCACTGTACCAATGGCATCTTTCAATACTGACTTTGGTGTGCTCAAGGTCGACCTGGTTTACCTGCGCAGCTCCAAATTTGTCTCCGCCATGAGTCTGGCTAAACCTTGTCCTCTTACCTGACAGGCCCACCCGGTGCTGAGAGGGTAGGGTTGAATCAACACCTCTAAAACTTTGGTCTCTTAAATCTGATAAAGCATACTAAATATTGTAAATCAAACATAAAGTAACAGTAAGCAATTGATTGCACAAAGACACCAGATGTATCACGTGGAAACCCAGTTAGGGTGAAAACCACGGTGTGAGGAGACCTCTCAAATTTTGTACTCTTCTGGAGTACGCCCTGTAAGGAGCTTTCCCGGTTAACGAATAATAACACACTTGTAGGTGCGACCCAGTTAAGGGATTTGTTACAATAAGGTTGGTTAGTGCCTGCCTGATTAAAAGACTTTGAACACCTTACAAGATGCCACCTGGTTAGGGGATTTGATACAAGGGACCTGTTAGAGTCCACCCAAATACTAGGATTTAAGTATTGTAGTTGCTAGAAAACAATAGAAGAATGACCTTTTATAATTGGCTTTGCATAGCCTGATAAGATTTTTGTTTGTGCTCAACTGAGAATCGTCACCAGTCACCATAGGTGTGTTCTCTTCTACTGTTGTGCTTATCTGCACACACTTCTTTCTTTTCTCCTCTTTCTGATTTACCCTAACTTCTCTTGAGCTTTTCAGGTTCACTCTTTTCTTTGACAGAATGAAAGAAACTTCTATTCGCCTCAAGGAGAAGAATATATAGAGCCCTAGCCCTAAATTAGCCTCCCATGCATGACCTAACCTCAGATCATTTACGGAAACATCACTCAGTGAAGTATCAATTCGTTGAGGAAACATCCGCTGCATGCTTATGCTTTATCTGCTTTATGAAGGAAATAGTAGATGCGTTTCAAGCACATTTCCTTGACAAGAGATAACTCTCTGTAATAAAGCCATAGATTCCGGCTTTAAAAACCTTCCAACGTGCTTCAAACGGATCGCCATGTTAACCCTATGTCTTTCGGATTTAGTGCAGTAAATCCCGGTTGATGAGTTGGTTGGAACAGGTAGTTGACATTGGCTTCCTCGGTTCGTACCGGAGTCATTACTAGATCGGTTGAGATCCTCATATGGTGAACAGGTAAGAGTCTTTACCCTGTCACGGTCCCTTTCTTTGCTTTACTGGTCACATTCTCCTCGGTTGTTGACTATCTTTGTACTTGACTACACCGGTTGTAGCCAGCTCCTTGGTAGAAGTCTGAATCCTCCTTTCCTTGACTGAAAACAATATCCGGTTGTTGATGCTTGTATGGTGACCGATGGTATTAGCTTACAGTCACACCTGTCTTGTATATTGGCATAATCTGCCAAACTATCCTCCTTTCATACAGATCTCCTTGGATCTTTAGACTTTACAGAGATGACATGTCTCTATACTCTTTTGCCGATCAATGACAATACTTGTACCGGTTGAAGGCTTACCAGTTACCATCACTTGATGCCAACATTACCAACTTTGTGATTTGAATATCAATGTTGAATTCTTGAATCTGATTTATCCATTTGCATCTTCTTCCGATAGTTTCAGATTGTTTGAAGATGTCTTTGATAGCTGCATTAGGCACATAAGCAACTACTTCTGCTCCAACAAGATAAAGCTTGAAAGATTTGACTGCTTTGACAAGAGCATAGGCCTGTTTTTCATTGATGTCGTAATTAAGCTCACCGGCTTGCAGACTCTTACTGAAGAATGCAATTGGTTGTTCATGACCCTCTTCATTTTTCTGTAGCATCACTGTTGCTATAGTATGGTAAGACGTAAAAAAATAAATCTGAAAACGCTTTTTGAAATCAGGGGATTTAAGCACTGGAGCCTCTTTGATGGCTTTCTTTATTGCTGCAAATGCCTCTATGGCTTTATTGTTCCATGTTAACTTAGCCCCCTTCTTCAGCATTTAATTAATTGGTTTAATGATTTCTGCAAAGTTGGAAACAAACCTTCTCAGAAAGTTAATTTGGCCAAAGAATGACTGGATAGCTTTTACTATCTTGGGTATTTGTATATTGTCAATTGCAGCCACTCTTTTTGGATCAATCGTAACACCTTCCTTAGATATAATATGCCCTAAAAGTTTCCCTTCTGTAACTCCAAAATGACACTTTTTGGGATTAGGAGATATTCCATACTCAAGGGCTCTTATAAAGATTTTCTCTAAGTGTCCATAATGGTCTTCTGCCTTTTTAGAGTAAGCAGTAAGGTCATCTTGATATACAACCAAAATGAAATCAATTAATCCTTTAAATGCAACATCCATTGCTCTCTGAAAATTAGGCCCCGCGCTAGTTAAACCAAAAGACATCCTGGCATAAACGTAAGTACCCCAAGGCAAGGCATAGTGAATGCTGTTTTATACTGCTCTGACTCCTTTACTTTGACTTGGTTGTATCCCGAGAAGCCACCCATCATGTATAGTAAGTTATTCCCAGTTACCTTTTGCAACAAAATCTCCATATTGGGTTAGGCACAGTTATCCTTTAGGGATGACACATTAAGATTTCTAAAATTGATGCATAATCTAATGTCACCAATTTTCTTTCTAACAAGGACAAGATTAGATACCCATGTTGAATGCCTAATAGGCTTGATAATTCCTGCATATCTTAGCTTAACTAACTCTTCGTTCATCTTAGGAGCTAAGGTTGGATTAAAAGGCCTTTGTCTTTGCCTTAAAGGTTTTGCATCAGATTTTAAAGGTATCTCATGGTGAAACAAATCCTCTCTGTAGGCTTTTAGTTCATCATAACTCCAAGCAAAGACATGCCTTTATTTTCTTAACAAAGAAATAAGATCAGACCTTATTTTAGTGGATAACTTCTTTCCAATGAAAAGATTCTCAGGAGCATTCTCAGTTACAAGGTTAATTTTCTCAACATCACTTTGAATATCAGTGGATCTGATAGGTTTGAAACTTTCTTGCTCATAAAAAATCCTTTCTAATGCTACCAAACCTTTAGGGATTTTATTCGTCTTAAGCTGAACTACCTCTTTGCCAAATAAGACTTCTTTACCTTCTTGGACTTCCACATACCCATTCCAGTCTATATTCTGATTCTCATAATCTTCTTCACATGTCAGAAATCTGAGGAGATCCTTATTGTCTTCAAAAACCTGCCAGTTCTGCACATTGTCGGGTATAGAGGGCCTATTCTTCATTTCCACTTGCACAATCTCATTAAGTGGAAAATTGATTTGTCTAATTGCTAAGTTAGCCATAGCAAGAAAATTGTTTGATCTATCTACCCATTTAATGGAAAATGCATCAAAATATTCAAGCAAGTCCCAAACACAATTCGTGTATTGTTTCAATCTTGGATTCCTAGTTGTGAATCTATTTTTGATTTAAGACAATTAAATCTGAATCTCCTAAACATAGAGAATCTTAATCCCATATACTTTTGCAATAGTTAAACCAATGATTAATGCTTCATATTCCGAAATGTTATTTGTACATTCTAAATTTAGCAAAAATGAATACTTGAAAGTCTTACCAGATGGTGAAACAAAAATGACGCCGGCCCCATTACCTTCTTTGCTGCAAGCTCCATCAAAGTACATTCGCCATATGTCTTCATGATTTTCCTGCATATGTACTTTAATAGGATCAATAATCTTTAAGGCTGGTTTAGAAATACTTACCTGGAAATTGTCCATATCGAACTAGGAAAAGTTAAACATAGAATCAGAATTGAAGTCTTCAACCAAGTAAGAAGACCTTGGCTCTCTCTCCATTCTAATCAATTTCCCACCAATCGGTATAGAAGCATAAGATAGATCAAGTTGGACATTTTATAATGTCCCGTGTGCAAGTGGTGTTCCCTGCAACCACATGTCCGGGGTTTGCGTAATTAGGGGAAGGTCCCCGCCCTTGGATGCTCCAGTGATGGGAGATGTTCCCCACACCCTTAACACTTTGGGTAGCCGCCCTTACCACCCGGCCGGTCTTTTGGTGTAGTGGTTGGGTCTTAGTGGTATCAGAGCCGAGGTCTCGAGGTTGAGACCCGCGGAGTGTGATGGGTTGTAATGTCCCATGTGGGGGTAGTGTGCCCCGCAGCCACATGTCTGGGGTCTGCGTAATTGGGGGCTGGTCCCCGCCCTCGGATGCTCTGGTGATGGGAGATGTTCCCCACACCCTTAACACCCTAGGTAGCCGCCCTTACCACTAGGCCAGTCTTTTGGTGTAGTGGTTGGGCCTTAGACCATTGTAGTATCCCGGATGGATATTTTCCCAATATTTCTCAAATATAATTCAGAAGATTTAAACAAATGATTGCACGCAATAGAATATCGATTCAACAGAAATAACCAGCAATATATTTCAATAAACCCTTAGAGATTGTTGTTGCATTATACAACAGTAATACAACAACAATGAAATTACAAACAATCGAATCTGAAATACATTATGCAATAGTAAGATCGGATAATATAAACTTGGAAATACAATGGTCAACTCTGTTGTGAGTCCACCCAGGGATGAACTGGGTTTCCGTCCAATCCACCAAGAAAGCTTGAAGGTTTCCGTCCTTAGGTTTCAGAATCAAAAGCTGAAAGTTTCCTGGATTCTCCAATAGAAATAAATTCATAAAACTAAGCATATATCAAATGAGTCTCCATTCCTTCTTTTAAAGCAGCAACTGTGACGCTTCAGTTTCCCTTCTTTGTCTTTTCATATTCCCACTTTAAGTCACTTTAAATTAATATAACCATTTAATCATAAAGTGGCATAATAATAAAGTATGAAATCTTTTGGCATTAAAAAGGAGGACCAAACGAACTTGGAAGAAGATGTGTGATAGCTTGCCGGAAAGCTCTCGGCGAGATGCTCCAAGTTCAATATTGAAATGCCAAGAAAACTGAACATTGTCGACTTACTATAAATAGTAAGTATCTAGGAAACCTTGCAGAAACTGCTTTGATTGGCCTGAAACTGGAATTACAGGCCAAATATCACACCAATCCATATAAAGCGCTGGTTAGCCCACTAGACCATGATAAAACGGCTAACAACGCAGCAAGAAATAATGTGCCCGAAAAAGGGGACATTACAAATCCTCCCCTCCCAGAGATTGCTTGCCCTCAAGCAATCGGTATCTGCATGCTGTGACCAAAATGTCTGGATCCCATACCAACCTTAAGGAAGCTGCTCCACCAATCTGTTGCGCAAATGTGATATAAAGAACATGCCCAGAATTGTGAAGCCACCCATCACTACCACACAACAACAATGCATTAATCATACTAGTACCAGAATCCCAAATCACCCCATGTGCATGATCAGTCGAATCAACCTACCATGTGCTACCATCATCTATGAGAAGATCCTCAATCCAACTGAGAACCTCACTCCAATTGAAATCACAAGCACCACTAACACCAGATGAAGGTGGGAACCCAACATCATACCAATCAGCTCCCTGAATTATTACCAATCGCTAGAATTTTCATTCTGGATCCCACAAACAAAAAGGCCATTCACTTTCCTAGCTATCTGTAATATCTTGTCGATCCATACCCATAATGGGTGGAATGTCCAAAATGTCCAACTGCCACAACACTGCCCCTTAAGTTTGTATCCCAAACCGGTGCTTGTACTGAAGAAGCACACTAGCAACGCTGCTGGACATGGCTTCCTCCTTCATGAAGGGAAGCGTATCAAATCAATCCCCCATCCCACACATATGCACTAATTGGAAAAGAAAGTCCTCCGTCGGTGGGCTGAATGGGTAACAAAATGCATCCCATATAATGTGGCCAGTAAGGTGAAGCCACTCATTACTCTCCCAAAACAGCAATGTATCAGTCATACTAATACCGGGAACCCAAACGATCAGGCTGACATGATCACCAGAAATGAGTGAATCGAAAAGTCTCAAGGTGCAATCAATACTAGACATCTCTCCATCAGTGAGAGATAACGCAAGGAAAAACATATCACCCATCATGCAATAAGACACAACTGCCCATCTTGAACCGTTGGTGTAGAAACCAAACTGCTCAACAACTGAACTCACTTCGTTACTCCAATCTGGTGACAAATACTCATCTCTAGTAACTGAACCTGGGTCCCAAATCCTACAATCAATCTCATCCTCGTCATGGGAATAGGAATTATCATCCTCATCTAGATCAAAAATGGGATTATCATATGTCAAATCAGCACCTATCTCAAACAAGGAATTGTCAACCGCTTGGAAGTTATCCAACTCATAAAGAAGTTCTCAATGATCCAAAGATCTTTTGGGACAGCTATCCAAGTCATAAGTCTGTTGTATGCTATCAAGTTCCTAAAAGAAATCAGACATTTCCTTGTCGTCCTGTTCCCTGTACTGGCTAGTGGCAATAATCTGATTTCCTGCTTCTTGAAGAGCAATACGTGTGTGTTCCAATGTACCTTGAGTAACACTAAGCTCTCTATTGAGCTTATTAACCTCATCCTCCTTTTCCCTCAACTGCTCAACATATTTTCCAGCAACTTGTAACAGGTAGTCGCGATTTGAAAGTAAATATAGATATTCTGATTTCCAAATTTCAAAAGTTGTTTTGGCTCCTTGTAAATCTGCAACATAAGATCCAATCCTTAAACCACTTTTCCCTTTTTCCATTTGAGCTTTCCTATAAAGATCCTCAATAATCCTATGAGTGATATCATGATATACAAGGGCTGCAACAATGGCATCGTCATTAACTTTCAGCTGATTCTTCAAGGCATGCTTCTCATCATTGTCATATTAGAATGCATTATCTGATTGGTCATCCAAATCAGCATTATGCATAAGTGAGGTGCTGCTAAAGAAATCACACAATTCCTCATTACATGAATCGTTAAAGGTTTCCAATTGGTTATCACAGCCTCTAACCATAATTTTGTCAATCTCACCTTCTAAGTCACCAAAGTAGAGCTTTGAACACTCTTCACCTGTGATAATTGATTCTTCTTCCACATTAACCATCTTGGCTGATTGAAAACTCTTTTCCTTTGGATCTTGACCATGTCTCGAAAGAGATGTATTCAAAGCTATATTATCATTACCACTTGGCTGCAATATATCTTCTCCCTTATTAATACCGCAAACATGTTCATGTGACCAGTCCTCTTGGCATATAAAACAAATCTGCCCTGTTTTTATTTGGTTCTTGCTCATTTCCGGAGATGCTGCAACCTCTATGCCTATTGATATTCGCTCATTTTTAGTCAATAAATCCTCGAACCTTTCAACCTGATGCTTAATGAATTCAACTGAGAGTTCATATGCCATGGGTGAGATCTTTTGTTCTCCTCTCCAGATTGCCAACAAATCTGATTGCAATTGTTTGCATATGTCATTATCCTCATCTAAGGTCAAGGATAGGATAGTTTTTATGCAAGTCTTCACCTTGTTTGGATGATGCTTCTTGAAATTACGTAGGAGGCACTGAAATAATTGTTGAATCATCTTATCACAACCAAGATTCAATATGTGAATGAAAATTCTATTTCCTGCCATTAATTCCAAGATTTCTGCCTTCTTACCAAAGGTAGGACTTTTATCATTATTTAGTCCACCTAAACTGTCCACAATCAGCTGTAATACTTGCTTCCAAATGCAATCGGTATAAGGTGTAATAGGGGCTGTAATCCGTGTGATCTTACTGAGACATGAGGCGACTACAAGCCTAATATCTTTATGTGGGTGTTCCATAAACTTGCGTTGGAACAAAGCAACCATAGAGGGCTGCAAAGCCCAATTGAAGAGCCTACAATCAGATTGATCTATCCTAGATAGATATGAATTTATCTCATCTAATTTGGCAAGCATATCTCCCATAACTTTCTTAATCTCCAATTGCCATCCAAGGCAACATAATTCATTGCTTGTCTCAATTTCTTTTTGCATGTCCTGTAGTTGTTCACCATAAAATGTGTCATTGAATTCTTTTGAGAATACAGGACTTTCCAAGGTTTCCATTATTCAAATTCCTCTAAGCTTCATGCAATGGACTGAATTAGAGTTTAATACCATCAACTTCTGTAACTGAGAAATGCTGTCACCACAATAATATTTCTGATTTTCCAACACTTCCTGAGCACCCAGAATTATTTCATAAAGACTTGAACAACATGCATCTTTAGACTCATATCATGTCAAACAACTTGCTTGCAATGAAAGGTTTCTATTATCTTGTTTCAGCTGTGGGTTTCTAATTTGTTTTGGCTGAAGATGATCAAAATTAATTCACTGCTGACTAAGTATTTGTTTTCATATCGAGCTTGTAGTTTCCTTTCTTAAAATATATGTAAGTCCCGTGCTTAGTCTCTCATAAAATTTCATTCCACGACTATGACTATCTATTGTGTTTTATATATATATATATATTCGAGTGTTGCTTGCTTAATTTTAAAATGAGCACATATTTGACTTTTTGCATTTACTCTTCCCAGATTTTTCATCATAAATGAAATCAAACTCTCAGAATAATGCAGAAATGGAAGAAAAACACAGTGGGCCAACTTGGCTCTACGCTGGTGTCTCAAGACTTCAATATCAAATCCAGCCTGTGTGCATTATCACCATATAATGGGGAAGTCACTGCCATTTACTCCTTTTTCTGAACACGGCTAGGATTATGTATGCCACCTTGAGCCTGTCGTGAGTATTATAGAGTCGCAACAAGCAGCCGAAAGTCATGCAGGGACCAATCACAACACACGCCCAATATGGAGGTGCCGGCCTTACTGTTTACTGGCACCCAAAGGGTCCTTGCGTAGCCATTCTTACACTACCAACGCGGAATAGTTTGCAGCTGTTTGGCTCGCGTTGTGATTTCCAATGCCGTGTTTGTTTCACTGAGTTGTTTAACTAGACAAGGATAATGTTGCAGAATAATAAACAATGAAGCGAAACATCTGGAGCCAACACCTTGACTGTCATTTACTAGTCATCTGCTGTGGATGCTCACCGAGTTGCAGCTGGGTCTCACACACAAGGAGTCTTGGCTGGTGGAGATTTCTACTTGCCGTTACCACCGTTTCCCACAGTGTCATGACCCGAGCCTGGCTGCTCCTTACGCACTGACTACTCCCTGGTCTCTTGCAGTTCGCGGGAATGTTTGCTGGACGCCTGCAAATGCTGTCAAGTAACCGATGGCTAAGATTGTATCCAAGCGCAACTCATCCTTGATGCTACTGGTTCAATAGTTCACGAGTGCTGGTGCTGGGGAAGTGTTGGCGCTGGAAGGGCATACGATGGCTCAATACAGTCACACCAATCATGCAAACAGATTCTTTTCACTCCAGTCCTCCCTACGTGACGTGTAGTTAACTAGGAGTAATCCTTGTCGCATTGACTTGGTATCGCGCAGTGGATGTGACTGCCAATACGACACTTGTTGGCTGGAACTGTAGATTCCGCCTTAGTATTATGCCCCTACGAGATAGTATGACTCCTGTGTTTGTTGTTTCAATAGCTCCACACTGCGCAACCACATGTGAAGACACCCGATCATGATTGTGTCATTCCTCTAACACTTGCGTAGTAGTGGTTTACTGCAATGACGAACTGGCAGGGTGGTATCCCGACCAGACTTCTCTACGCAGGCCCGTGGTCTACTTCTAATAATCACGTCAACCGCAGGTGGCTAATGTATATCAATCGGGTGTCACAACTAGATCACCCGCAAACAATCTTAGGGAGCTTCTTAGAGATTTCGAGTAGCACGCTGGTTTATTTCGAACCTTAATAGCAACTGTTATCTTTCATCAGTGACTGTAGCTGGATAAACTATCTTCTTCTCATCACTGGGATATTAACCAGGGATTTTGATGCGAGCAAATGGATTTCTTGAAACAACAATGCTGAGAATGAAAAGCTTCTTCCCCTTACTGTGAAACCAGACTTATTTGTAAATCAAACCTCCATACATTTATTAACTTCCTTATGAGAATAATGTTGCAACTGAAAAACTCCACTCTTATCAATATGTTTGAGCTCTGTATGATTTGTGTATGGAGGAAACTTGATTACAGGACATAATAACCCTGCCAAAATAACACTGGACAAAATAACTTGATTACAGGACAGAATAACCCGGCCACAATAACCCAGGGTCATAATAACCTGCAGTCAAAATAACCCATGGACAAAATAACCCCATAAGATTATAGAGAAAGGAAAACAAAATTTATAAATTACAAGTATATTTCTAAAAAACTTTTTTATTCAAATTTTCAATTAAAGTGTCAAATTATGGGCAATGCCTCTTATATAATCTGAAATATTATTATTGTCATAACCATCAACTAGTCTGTTTAGTCTTTCTTTGAGTTGACGGTATTTTTTCCTGCTTGGTTGTGTAGTGTGTCCAACCATATATTTCTCTATTTTATTCTCTTGGAGACCTTGTTCTTTTTTCAGTGCTTTGATGAATTTCTAGATTGAGCTATGCGATGATTGAAGCAATTCTCTGAATCCTCTATTCGATCCCTCAATAGAAGTATTGGTTTTGGGAAGATCATCTTGAATAACTGAATAGGAGTTCCACATTGTGATTGGAAACTTGGGTGACCGTCTGTTGCCTCTTCTAGTTAGTCTCCCAATCCACGTGTCCTCAAAATAATCAATTATGGGTTGCAAAGTCTCCTCATGTTCTATATAATAAGGAGATTGTAGAAGTGTTTCGAATACATTGATTTCATATATCTGACGTACAAAGGCTGATGCAACAAATTTTTTGATCTCAAATGAAAATACTTCATTGACATTGTAACATGTTTGTAGATCTTCTTCTTGACCTTCTTGTTGAACTCTACACACTCTTAATTCTTCTCCCCTTCTTCCTTCGTTTACTTCTCTTAATTCTACCACTTTATATATCCTCTTAATGCCTCTTCATAATGCCTTTTGACTTATATCTTTTCGTAATAACTCTTATTTATCTTATTCCCACGAATTTGTCTTTATTTCTATAGTTGTTTACCATTTTATAAGTTATTTAAGCATATTAAAGATGTTTTAAGGCAATTTTAGGGGTATATAATGGATATATGGTTTAAATTGACTTAAATATCCTCTATGGTGCCTCACAATCTCCTTTTTAGCATACCAACTTGATCTAAAATGACCATGGGTTATTTTGTCCATGAGTTATTTTGACCATGGGTTATTGTGTCCTTGGGTTATTATGGCGGGGTTATTGTGTCCAAGGTTATTTTGGTTGGGTTATTATGTCCGGTTACCAGGAAACCTCACAGGCTGGCAAGATACATAGCTCTGATACCACTGTAGTATCCCGGATGGATATTTTCCCAATATTTCTCAAATATAACTCAAAAGATTTAAACAAATACTTGCATACAATAGAATATCGATTCAATAGAAATAACTAGCAATATATTCCAATAAACCCTCAGAGATTATTATTGCATTATACAACAGCAATACAACAACAATGAAATTACAAACAATCCAATCTGAAATGCAGTATGCAATAGTAAGATCGGATAATATAAACCTGGAAATACAATGGTGAACTCTGATATGAATCCACCGCAGAGATGAAATTGGTTTCCGTCCAATCCACCGAGAAATCCTGAAGGTTTCTGTCCTCAGGTTTCGAAATCGAAAGCTGAAAGCTTCTTGGATTCTCCAATAGAAATAAATTCATAAAACTAAGCATATATCAAATGAGTCTGCATTGAAGAGCACACGATTATACTGAGAGGGGGGGGGTGAATCAGTATAATAACCTTTTTAAATTTAAATGCTTTTATTCAAAGATAACTTCAATTACTCAAATAAACAATTATGCATATGAACACAATATTTACGTGGAAACCCAATATGGGAGAAAACCACAAAATAATTTGCTTTTATATAATATTGTTCTTTTACAATGTTTTGTAGGCACCAACCTACTAGAGGCTCCAACCCCTATGTTTATGAGCACCGACTCACTGGAAGCACCAACTCCCACACTTCGCAGGCACCGACCTACTGGAAGCACCGACTCCCACCACTGTCTTCGTGAGCACCAACCCACTGCACATAAATTTCTCTTCCACCTTGGCAATGTTGCTTTCTTCAACTGATGATGGATTCTATTTGCTGTACCAATTTGAGTACATTTCCTTCCTCAAACTGCTATTATTATAGTCATAAATCTACCATAAGATAATCACAATCACTTGATGATATTCAATATATTTTCTTCCATCCCAAATGCACCACACCTATAAGCTGATTGTCTTCAAAGCACATTCTTCACATATACTGTATATACATAATATATATTAGATTCAAATCTGAATATATATATATATATAAATTTTTAATTCTCCCTTATCATTTTCTCACTGCTCTTCTCCTTAATTGCTCACTTCCACACTATATTGAAAATGATAGTTTCAATATTTATATATATACATATCTTCAAATGAACCGATATGTCTCTTAAAAGATATGACCCTTTGAAAAGGTGTCTTTTTATTAAAACATTATTAACTCTAAATAAGTTAATCTTTCTATTAATCCTGATATTATCTCTTATCGCATGAAATCCTTTATTAAAACTTTAACTGCAAACCTTTATCGCATATCATTCTTTTAAAGACTTCAATAACTTCAACCGTTGATAAAACAAGTATTATCTTCAAATGCTGCATACTATGTATCCATCGAATTCTGATATTTTTATATATATCGCTGGAGACAGACTATATCTTCTTTGAAGGCATCATACGCATATACAACTTTCATTTGACGTTCTCTGTTTTCCATATTACTGTTCTCTATTATTATCACTTCTTTGTTTTTCTTCGATTACATAATATTTCTAATCCTTCGATAGTTGACCAGCCTTCGATAAGATTTTCATGATATATATTAATATATATCAACTGACGATTTTATAGTTATCGCTATATTCAATCTTCGATACATATTCAAGACGCTGCATATCATATCATGCCGTTATCTGATCATATACCGTTTCTGTTGAACTTCATTGCTGTTGGTATAATGTCCATCGCTGTATGTATTGTTTTAACGCTGCATACAAACTGCTGTAATATTATTGCATAATACCATCTCTGTGGTTTTAGTTGACGCTGCATATGCATTCAACCTTCAATATAATATACGCTGCATATGTGCCATTCTCTGTGGTTTTTAGTTGACGTTCCATATATATATGTCTTCTGATGCTGCATATATACGTATGTAATATACTGCTGTCTTCTGTATGCATACGTTTTTCTTTCAATATATGCCGTTCTGCCTGTATCTTCATATCATTGTAAGTATCACTGTAAGTATAACATCTTAATTATACGTATCACTGTAAGTCTTT